>MCFA01000341.1:0-32747 GCA_002105025.1 Clohesyomyces aquaticus
GGTACTATCTATAGGTAAGGTAATTAGTACCTAGGACGTTGTCTTTAATAAAGACATAGTCTATAGCGGTAGTTATAAAGAGATTATAGATAATCTTATGCATAGCACTATAGAGGAGATAGCAGCATAGATTAAGACTATTAAACTACCTCCTTCCCTAAATCTAACATAGGATAAACTTAGAGCATTCTATAAGAATAAGACTATCTAGAGAAGAGCTAAAGACAAAGCGCCCTAGTATAATAGAGCTAGTAGGAAAGTTATACTATACCTAACTCTACTAAGCACACTACTACTAGCAGCACTGCTAGCCTAACTATTAACTAATGTAGGGCTTAATAGCTCCTTTAGTGTAAATCACCCTTAGAACACTAAGGAAGCCACTGCCTATAGGAAACAAGGTAGAACTACAGGCTACTATAGCTAACAATGTAATGCTAGAGGCTATAGCTAACAATCTAATGCTAGAGGCTATAGCTAACAATCTAAGGCTAGAGGCTACAGCTAACAATCTAAAGACTACGTAGGCAAACATAGCTAACAATGCGACGCTAGAGCCTATAGGCAACAATCTAAAGAGACTGCCTATAGGAAACAAGGTCTAGTAGCTAGTGTAGTTAGACACTTAGAACACTAAGTGTTATAAGATCTATAGGCATTAGCCTTTATAGCTAGAGTAAAAGCAGGAAACGTTTAAAAGTTTAAAGGAAAGATGCTAGACTAAGCATAGATTAAGCGTATGATAAGAAAAGGCTAGAAGCTATATTAAGCCTAACTGCCTCTAGCACCTTAAGCGAACAGACTGTAGGAAGAGCATGTAATATATCTTTACTTTAAAGAGGCTAAAAGAGAGCACCTCTAAAGTTATAAAGAAACTAAGTCCTAGTTAGAGGTCCTAGTAAAGAACGCTAAGTTAACTAGCTACTAAATACTAGACTTAATGTAGGTATATACTTATAAGCTAGACAAGCACTATTAATTCCTAAAATATAAGGCGCGACTAGTAGTGCGTAGAGATTAACAAAAGAACGTGACTACATAAGACACCTACGTAGCAACCCTTATAGAGAGATCTTTTAGAATGCTTGTTGCTATTATAGCTTAGTTTAACCTAGAGCTAGTATAGTATAACGTCTTAAACGTATTTATAAATGCTAAGATTAATTACACTGTCTACATAAGAATGCTGCCTAGGTACTAGAAGACAGGCACAATCCTCTAACTTTAGAAGGCACTATACGGCCTTAGAATATCCCTACTCCTATAGCAGAGACACTTTATAGCTTGCTTTACTAAACTTAGGTTCTTACTAGTACTATATAAGCCCTGCTACATAATTAGAGATAGCATATACATCTTCTTCTATGTTAATAATATTACTATGGTCTATGCAAAAGGACACAAAGAAGCAGCAGACAAAGCGGCTTAAGACCTAGGAAAGAGATATACCCTTACTAGAGGAAAGGAGCTTTAGTGGTTCCTAGAAGTAGAAGTCTTATAGGATAGAAAGAATTAGAAAATATAGCTTTTATAAGCAGCGTATTTAGACAAGATTACAAAGCTAGCTATAGAGACTAACCTGCGCTATAATACACCTATAGCCAAAACAGAGCTAGTTCTACGTAATAGACTAGCGCTTCCCTTAGAGATTAATCTATATTAACGTAAGATTAGATTACTTCTCTTTACAGCAGTTAACACACGACTAGATGTAGCCTTTGCAGTATCAAGGCTCGCCTGCTTCCTCACTAATCCTAGTCTACTTTATTAACAAGCTGCTAATTAAGTTCTTTTCTATCTAAGAGGCATAAGAACACTTGCCCTGTTATTTAGACAGGGGGACACTTTAGTAGTAGCTAGTAACGCGTCTTTTATAGACAACACTATAGACTATAAGAGCTTCTAAGAGTATATTATTAAATTATTTAGAGGGCTAATAGCCTAGAGAGCAAACAAATAAGACACTGTTATAATATCTACTATAGAAGCAGAGCTGCTTGCACTTTCTTAAGTAGCAAAGGAAGCTATGTTTATAAGAATGCTACTTACTAAGCTTAAAGTAGAGTTAACAGAAGCTAAGATTATAATATAATATAACAACACTTAGACAATATAGCTAATTAATAAGGAAATCTTATAGCTAACAACAAAACTCTGCTATGTAGATATCTATAATTACTAGCTAAGGCAAGAGGCAAGAAAGAAGTCTATTAAGGTGGTATATATTCCCTCTAGCAAAATGCTCGCTAACAGACTCACTAAGGCTTTGCCTGCTAACAATTAGCCCTAGTTCCTTGAACAACTTAGACTAGTAGATGTAAGGGAGCGCATAAGCGTAGAGGAGGCAGATCTAGAAGAGATTATAAGCCTAATAGAGTTAATAGAAATGTAACCTAAAAGGAGGAACAGAAAACCTCCCTAGCATCTCTAGCTTAGAAGAGCAAGAAGCCCTAAGCTAAGGGAGTGTGTTAGATTAGTAGAGGTTTAGGGTCCTAGCTAATAAGAATTTAAGGGTGTGCACCTTTGAATTCTTATTAGCCTGCTTATACTAGCGTCTTGGCTAAGCAGGCGCCCTTTTATAACAGGGCTAGTTATAATAAACATATATAATATAATCTATTAACAACTTTATATACATTAGTAAGATAAACATCCCTATTAAATCTAATATCTTCTCTTATAATTATTAGGCATACATACGCGACGTAATTGTTAGAGCAAATAGAAGCATAATAATCTGCTTTTATAACGAGGAGGCTAGTATATTAATAGAACAAGAGACTTTCTAGCTAGATATGTCTTTTAAGAGATTATAAATAGAGTAGTTAGAGATCTTAGTTGCCCTTTTCTATATAGGACACTCGAAGCGTAGGCTATTATAATCTAAACATGTTATAAACAGTTCACTAATATGCTAAGTTAGTTATAACCTTTAGTTAAATAATTATAAATATAGATAGAAATATAATGTATAAGCTTGCCTTTAAAAGGTTCTTCTAATTATGTTCTAAACGCGTTAGTAAGCTAGTTTAATAGCGACATCTCTATAGAACTAGATTCATGGGCATAACAGTTGACATAGACAGTAAACAATATAAAGGCACGTATATAAACAGTAATTATTAAACATGTTCCTAACAGAATAGAATTTAGTTTATACCTATAACATATTAACCTAGAGCAGCAAGAGTAGCAGTAGCAGCTTACAAATTACATGCGCTTCTGCTAGGTGCACTTTATGCGTAGTGTTTATACTATAGTGCTAAGTAGACCCTATACACTGTAGATCGATTTCTACTCAATGAGTAGAAAACTGTTTCTACTTATTTTACACTTATTTTTCTACTTATTTTTCTACTTATTTTTCTACTTATTTTTCTCCTTATTTTTCTACTTATTTTTCTACTTATTTTTATATAGTTAATTAAAAATAATTAAAAAATAGCTTAATAATTTGTTACGCTAATATAGTGTACTAGCTCTATCTATAGTTTAATCTAGTATATAGTATACTACGTAGGTGCTTAGCTCTCCTTAGCTCCTACTCCTATAGCTCCTTAACACTAAATCTGCTCTTATAACTTCCCTAGCCTGCCTTACCTGCTCTCCTAGCTTGTTACATTAGTGAATTAATCTCTCTATATTATTATTATTATTATTTAATCTATTTACTGTCTATTTTAAGCTCTAGTAGCTTATATAGACTTTTGCTATAGGATAAAACTTATGCGTAGAGAAAACCTTCTATATGCTATATTTACGTTCCCCTTGCTTTTTGCCTGCAAGGGTACTACGTTTTCTTTTTGTCTTAACTGCCTATGTTGTTACACTTGCCCTTAGTAAGGGGCTTAAGAGAGAGAGAGAGAGAGAGAGTAAGAAAATAGAAAGAGAGAGAGAGGTATTTATATAAGGGTTAGTCTAGCAGTCTTTAGTAGCGTTATGCTAGCGTTGTAGTAGCATTAGGGCAGCGTTTCCTTAAGGGTCTGTCTAGCCTAATAGTCCCTAGATCTCTTAGTATGTTACATGATTCTCTAGGGCCAAGTCCTAGGCTACTTTAAACTGTTTCAGAACTCTCTGCTTAAGTAACCACAAGGCTGTTGCCTTTGCTTGTTCTGGGTAGCCTAGGGCATCCTTTAGCCTTTCGTTGCGTAGGCGTGGTAGCAGCGCGCTCCTGTTATATCTCGTACAGTGGAAGATCACGTGTTTGACAGTTTGTTCATGCCACCCGCAGGGGCATTCTCTAGAGATCCCTGGTACCCTGCGGTGCGCTAGCCAGCGGTTGAGTCCAATTGCCTCCGTGCGGAGCAGGAAGAGCGCTGTTGATTCCGCTTTCGAGAGGTCGTCGTATAGCCGTCGGGGGCGTTTCGTCCATGGTTCTGTCTAGGTTGTTTCCTTCCTTCCCCTGCCTATCTCTCTATATTATAATTAGTCTATAATCTAACGTAAATCTAATATAAATACTTAACTAATAAGGATAGCAATAATAGATATAGAGATAGCGATAGAGATAGAGATAGCGATAGAGATAGAGATAGCGATAGAGATAGAGATAGCGATAGAGATAGAGATAGCGATAGAGATAGAGATAGCGATAAAGATAGAGATAGAGAAGGAGTAGAAGAGAGATAGAAGGAAGGAGGTAGAGAGAGTTATATAGTCTATGTAGGTGAGCTAAGCCCGCCTAGTAAAGGAGTAGAGGAGGGGGGCCTACCTTAGCACTAGATTCGAAAATCTCTAAGTAGATTTACTAATTTAGTAAAAAATTAGACAATTTTATTTAGAAAATAAGCCTAAGTAGGGTTTTCTACTCAATGAGTAGGGTTTTTCTACTTAATAAGTGCCCTAAGTAGGGTTTTTCTACTTAATAAGTAGGTTTCTACTTAATAAGTAGAGTTTTTCTACTAAATAAGTGCCCTAAGTAGGGTTTTTCTACTTAATAAGTAGGTTTTCTACTTATTAAGTAGAAAACGATCTATAGTGTATAGCTAATTCCTAGTAGGGCTGCCTAAAGGGTCTACTTAAATATACCTCGTGTAAATAGTATTACACATATATAAACCTAATAAAAGGTATAAACTACGTTTTAAGCATGTTACGCTATCTACTTACCTATATAGAGAAAGAGAATTTAACAAAGATTTAGGATTAGGCAATCTATAAAAAGGCGCTATTTTCAAGTAGATTCTACTCTTGGCATACGCCTAACTCGGTTACTCGTTTTGGGCCATTACATCAGCAAAATCTTACTCGGCTCAACCTTGGCTCATTCATGCTCAGCCCGAATCACGCTTGCTTAGGCTTGCTTGGGCTTGCTCATGATCAAAATCATAGTGCCTTGGCTACTCACGCCCAAAATCGGGATGCCTTAGGTTACTCACGCTCGACCCCCTTTTGGTTCCTTGTCCTGATTCTAGTCCTGATTCTAGTCCCCTAACTCTCTACTTCTTTAATATCAACATTAGCAACTTTAACTAGATGTACATAATAATGCTGTTTAGAGAGGTACGTCTCTAAGACCTTCTAATATCCCTCTTACCTTTGCTAACCGCACATATAGTTACGTGCTTTAGCAGTTACTATAGGGTCATTTTTAGCGGATGTAAGTTGCAATAAAAAGAATAGACTTTCGTACGGTTACATATTAGAAGCTAGTCTACGTATATTTCACCCTAACTGTCTTTAAATTAAATGTAGCAGAGATTCTATGTAGCGACTCTTAAAATATGTTTAGATAGCATGGCATAAGCATTTCTGCAACTGCCTAGAACCTTACTACACTGCCTAGAGTTCTATATAGTACACGTCTGCTTGTAATTAACGTATTTTATTGCGCCTCATAGTGTACTAGGTGTCTGCACTAGGGCTGCGCTTTGCTAAATCATTGGGTCTTGGGGGTGCCTAGTTTTAGGCCCCTGCAAAGACTGCAAAGACTGCGTGGAACACGTGGGCTAATGAATTATACTTCCTACTAGCTATTCTAAGTTTAAATGCGGTGCTACAGCTGTTATGGCTTGGTCTCCTGCGGAGGGCTTATAGTTAAGCCAGCTCGCACTTGCTTGCGTGACTAGGACATCTGATTCTCTCCTTCCTCTTCCTAAGTCACATCCCCCTACAAATAGGGGGCCACTTGTTATACTAAGTGCTTTACTATTATAATAGCTATGACGTTAACTATGCGTGAGCAAGAGTTTCTTGCACGCAGTAGTGTAACTATTATAGCTATAGATCCTTTAAAGGTCTAAAACAAAACTATAGAAGACAACTCTAGCAAACAGTATAAAGCTAACAAGAACAGGCAGGGCTAACGCTAGGGGCTATAAGTTTTCTATGCTACTTGCTATGCTATTATCTTAGCAGAGCTAATATTTAAAGGTTTAAGATAGGTCGTCTAGATGCTAGATTAGAGTGTACTAAGGACCTTAAAGACTTTATGCTCTTTATTAGGACTAGTATAAAGAGCAAGAAAGGAGATAACTACTACTTTAAGCGCCGTAACAGAACAGGGAAAGGTTATGACAAAAAGAAACAACTTACTGTAGTTTATAACTTAGTCTAGAACGCTTAGAACAACTTCTACGCGTGGTGTGTAGACAATAGGCATCTAGTCTCTATTAAAAATAAGGAACATATAACTAAGGTAAGACTTAGAATGAGTTTAATATGCTCTAAATGTTAATGCTATGTAGTATAACAAGTAATTTCTTAAGAAGGCGCTTTACCTACAACTTTACGTAAGAGAATTAAAGTTTTCTAGCAAGTTCTACTATAGAATTCTAAGCGTTTATTAATAGAGACGAAGCTATGTTCTACATGCTAAACTAAGGGTTAGGTTTGTTTAGCATTATATAACTACTATAAATTTCTATAGCGTAGGCAGGATTAGCAAATTTGCTAAGTCTAATAGAAGAGAGAATCCTAAAGAAAACTTAGAAGATAATGCTAAACGTGATTTAAGAGAATTACATTTTAAGGTAGCTACTTAATTTAGCATGTTTAAGATAAGCACTAATAACAAATCTTAGGATACATGCATGTTTATAATCTTTAACAAAGAGAAGAGAAAAACAGAGCTTTATATTAGACTAACAAAGGATAAGAAGGGGAAGGGCAACAATCTATAAGATAGGTAATTATAGTCGCCTTCTTACGTAATCTAATGCTTACTGCTACTTTAGGGGGCACTATACTTTCTATAAAAACCTTAAAGGTCCCTTTTACTAAAACAACTTTCTATTCTGCCTAAGCATGTTGCTTGCTAGAATGCCTTTCTAAAATTATTAGTCCTTAGATAGAAAGGAGCTCCTGCAAAAGCTTTTAGATATTAACGTTAAGGAGGAGCAAAGATTTGCCTAGATATATTAGAAGGATAAGTTTAATAACATGCCCTTCTTTAAGTATGCAGCAAATAATTCTAGTAAAGTTAAAAAGGCAAGTGTAGTCTACTATAGACATAAAGAGGATTGTTACTACGCTAGGCTACCTAATGCCCTAAACTTCTATAACACTAGAAGATATATACTTTTAGAAGCTAGTAAGTTAGAAAGCTTTTGTTAATCTTTCCTATAACTAACATAAGATTAATAAGATAAAAAGCACATAGAATCTTCTTATATACAACTTAGTAGTCACCTAAAGCCTAGAATGTTCTATAGGCACTACTAGCCTAGGGAAACAATTAATAGCGCGGCTAATTTCCTTAGACTAGAAGCATAGAAAGATGTCCTTAAGGTTAGCTAGCAGCTAAACATCCCCTATATTCTAAACCTCCTACAGTCTTTGCCTATAAAAAAACTCTATAAGCTTTAGCAAACTTAAGAATATAAGGAATTAGTTAAGCAGATTAAGAGCAAAACGTCTAACAAAACCCTTAATAAGCTAAAACAGCAGCTTAAATCTCTAAAGCTAGAGGAATTAAAATAGCTACGGACTAAGCAGAATTTCGGCGACGCGCCTAGCTACGAGCATAAAATCTATTCTTAGGTAAGGTTTATATTTTTAGCTAAGAGGCTTTGTCTAGAGTTTAATCTCTTTAAAGAGGCTAAATTAAGGAGCGACGTTGGCATATAGACTGTCTTAGACTTAGTTGCCTACTATCTTTAGCCTAGGGAAGTTATGTTCTAACCTAGCCTAGAGCCTTTAAAGTGCTCTTGTTTAAAACTTTAAGCCTATAACTAGAGACATATATATAAATGCTATTAGACTTTATAGTCTAGTGTTTATAGCTTTGCTAAGTTTTGCTTCCTATGTAACTTCTAGGTCTATAACAAAGAGGACTAGGAAAACTACTATTAATCCTATACTAATAATCTAGAAAATTTCCCCGTCTAGGGCGATCTACTAATGTATAGTAGAGTTCTAGCAGCTGTAGGATTTTACAAGTGTTGCTTAATTAACCCTTAACTGCCTGCCTTGTAGCAGATGCGTTAATAGACATAGCGCTATACATAGGCTAAACATTATATAGAACACTTTAGCAATCCTTACGCTAGGAAAAGATGTCGCTATAGGTTATTTAACTCCGTTCTAGAATTTAAATTCTACCTATATAACTATTATAGTGTCTGTATACCTAACCTTTAGAGTGTTATAAAGGATAGCAACAAGAGCGTACGAGCTCTAAATTATACTATTAACTACTATATATAACAGGTAGTTCTAAAGAAAGAGGAGAAGGACAATGTAAAGTTCTAGTTTTATAACTTTATAGTTAATTTAATGGCTATAGGATTAGCAGAGCAACAAGGCTTGTCCTCACAGCGTATCTCACTAAAAGCGGAAATTAGCAGCTTATCCTAAAGCGAACTGTTAGGCTACTCTAACGTTAACTTCATTAGCTATAGACTATCGCTTAAGCCTAAGCATCCTAGTAAGCTTATACTAAAGACTAAACCATTTAAGGAAAGCTTTCTTTTACGATTAACGACTTTAGGGGATCTATATTTAAGCATTAATAGCAATTCTATAGATATTAATAAGCTAAGAGATATTGGCCTTATAGCTAAGCTTAATGCCACTTCTAGGCCGTACTATTCTAGTCATGACACGCTAAAAGGAGAAAACTCTATCATAGAGGCTTCACCTCAATCTATCTCGAACCTAGAGTGCGACTTTATTAACATTAATAATCTTCTAGGTGCTTTAACTACTAGACAGACAATAGATCTAACAGGTATAGGTGAGGCAGATCTAAATACCCTTCTCTCTATTAGAACTAATAAGAGGCAGATAACTAAGAAGAAAACGATTCCTAAAAAGTCTATTAGAATAACTCTAGTTATGTTTCCCCTAGAAGTCCACTTTCTAAAGGATCTGTCGCTTTTGCTAACTATAGTGAGTTTATAAAAGTCTCGTAGTTATAGCTAGTTAGTTTAACAGCTTATATAGGCGACTATGTTAAAAAGAGATAGGATAGAGATAGGAATAGAATTAGTCTAGGCCATGCTAAAGACTATCGTTTAGAGTCTACACTACCTAGTCATTATTAGGAGCTTGTCTAACATAGCCTGTTAGTCATTAATCCGGCCCTAACTAATCCTAAGGGTAATCCTTGTTGCTATTTAGCAAGGTGCTTATCTAACTATTAATAGAAAAATCTCTAACTAACGTAGAGGCTAGTTTTCCTACTGTTACTAACTTAGTTCTAGACGACATAGAGACTACGCTAGAGAGCAGCTCGCATCTAGAAGCTAAACCTTTATACAACGTTAACAAGATCGTTAGCCACAAGATAATTAAAGGAGTATAATATTATAGGATTAAGTAGGAAGGATATCCTAGCTTAGCAAATACTTAGGAGCCTATTAATGTTCTTAATAGGTGCCTAGACCTAGTAGAAGAGTATTATAGAAAGGAAAAATGCTAAAATGCTAAGAAGAGAAGGAGATCTAGGAGATAAAATGACTAGTTAGATTCTATGGCATTAATTATGTAATTAACATCCCCTTTATGTTATAATCTATATTAAACAAGCTGCACTCTAATTTAGGCTATAGTAGACGTAAGACTATTTTATTCTTACGCGTCTTTAACTAACCCCTCTATCTTGCTATGCTATACATAGCCAAAGATTTGCTTTCTTGCCAGCAGCCATATTCCGCAGGATGGTCCCAAAAGTGGACCCCCATAGGAGACTAAAATTAGCTACTCTAATTAACTCAAAGCCTTGTACACTTTGTGCTAGACTTTACATATTACTAGCCTCTTCTATTACCATGCGAAAATCTATGTGTACAAGAATCTCCTTAATATTACCTAGTATACCTTTATTATCTTTGCTTGCGTGACTAGCTTGTAGAACTTTGTAATTGTAATTGTAGAAATGCTAACTAAGCTGTAACACTTTCTGTTAGCGTTATACCTCTTTAGGGCAGAGTCAAGCCAAGCGCGCTTATATTAACTTAACTTAACCTCCTAGTCTTTCCCTATAATCCTTTGTTTATTTAAGTATAACTATGTTAATAACTAAACTATTTATAATTAACGTGGGCGGCCGCACGTTCACTACACTTAAGTCTATGCTTGAACAGTTACCATTCTTAAACGTAATGCTCTTAAATTAATAGGCTAACAGTACTTGTTACGTTAACAGGATGCCTTTCGTTAATTAAAGTCCCCTTCTATTTAAACATATTCTAGACTTCTTATAATGCTCTGTACCTCCTATTTTCTAGACTTAGACAAATAGCTTTAATCTGCCTTTATATGCAAGATTAGTTCATAAAGCTGAGTATTTCTAACTTAAGGCGCTTGCTACTTAGATCTAAAACGAGCAGTATATTAAGACAATCTTGATTACTTTATCTATAAAAGTAATACCACTAAAGGAATGCAGTGATAGGAAGTCGCATTTAGGCAACATTAAACAAGAATTCGAACCTAGGGATGTATTAACTATGTCTAGATCTAGCAAGTCTACTACTTATTATAAACGACTCCTGCTATAGAAGAGTAGATTATAGCTTCTAGTTAGTAATCATGTGCTTATATTTACGTGTGTCTTAACTAATACATGCTATTAAAGGAAAGCCTCTAACTTAATCAATATACACAAGGCACTCTATAGTGTTTATAGAACAACTTAGGGCTAGTTCTTTCCTAGAGGTTTACTTGCCTGTCCATTAGCATTTGTTAGCAGGCAACAGGAGCGTTCCTTGTTAACTCGTAAGGGCAGGTTACTTGTTAGGGAAGCCAATGCACGACATAGCAGGCGCTTTACTAGCCGTATCATATAATAATTTCTGCGCTATAGTAGAGCAACAATTTATATTTAGCGCTAACGCTAGAACAGCTGTAATCTCTTATTAAAGGTGCGGCTTTTTTTGTTTATGTTAGGTACTAGGACGCTACGTAGCAGTGCTCTCCATGTCTTTAGATAAAATAGTGTTTAAATAAATAGTAGTTTAACCCTAGTCTCATTTAGTGCTAAGAAGACAAAATAATTTTTGCTTAGTAGAGTAGTTACATGGCCTGCCTAGCCGTGAAGGCCATAGATAAAAGATATTCTGCTTAGGAATCTAGCGTTAGGCCCTAACCCTCTACCGCTAACAACATAATTAGACATCTTGCTTAAGACAGCGCTTTATGTAAGTATCACTCGTGCTTTATTAGCTATACTAAGAAGATGCAGAGCACTTTGTTAAGTCTAGCAGCACTTATACATCCTTGTGTTCTTCTAAGATCGCCTTTTAACGCACACGTTATCTATGCCTAGACATCTTAAGAGCATTAACATAGACTCCCTTAACACTATTAACTAGCTATCTAAGTACATAAGGGATAAAGGGGATAAGTATATAGCAGCATCTTAGCCAAACTTAGAGAGATGTGTTGTAGGAAAAGTAGGTAAGAAAATCATCCCGCTCTTTAGAGCCGCGGCTCCCAAACTATACGAAGATATAGGCTTGCCACCCGCTTCTAGAATAGACGCTAATTGTTAGATAGCCTTTAAAAAGATAGGTTGTCTTCTGTTCAAAGAATGCAGCAAGAGTAGGGACCTCTAAAGATTAGTTTATCATTCCCCTCTATATCTTAGAACTAACAGCGTACCTGTCCACTAATAAGGGGATATCCACTAACAAAGGCTAACTTAAACTATAAAGGTGTAGGAGTTAGAGAACATAATAAAATTAATAGTGGCTATACTAGCCAAGGTAACGACGACTACAGAAGAAACCCCCTTCTTTATCTCTTCTAACACTAGCAATGCTGTTCCTAACCCTTCAAAGCATCTTGTAAGCATGCCTTTTAAGTACTCTGTGCTAGCTGCACTAGCCATACCCTTGCGCGGAAGGCGAAGAGGATTTTTCGTAAAATAATTAATGTTAAGCAGGTGGTTATTAGCATAGCTACAGTTACTAGAGAAGGTCACGTCCATAGGATGCTAAGCCAAGAGAACGCTAGTGCATTTGCTCGTATAATAACCCTGCCAAGCGAGTGGGGTTCAAGACTAAGCTAGTCTCCTATTGGCCATAAGGCTTCGGCCTGCAGAGTCTCCTAATATCTGCTAGACCATGTTCAACTTCGTTATAGAGACGTACGCATTTTGGGGACGTCAAGCGCGGTAAAGGTGGCTTTACTATGAAGTCTAATCTTTTCCTCTATAAGCAATTAACAAAGTAACAGATATATACTAGTCCTTCACTAGCTATACGTCCGCTAAAACAATATCATTTAGGCTTCACTCCTTCTAAAAACTATAGGGCATATATCTCCTCTACCTACTAAAACATAACTCTTAATGCTTCTAAGATAGTATAACAACTAATAATATTAGCTATAGTGCTAATATCTACAGCATTAATAAGATAAATCTCATGCACTAAATCGCTAGCAAAGTATAACTTCTAGCAGGCGTTAGCAATTAAGAGAAGAGGGAGTGTTATGTTCACGGGGTCCTAGATAAGCTAGCGCATGTAGTTAAAGTAGGCCATTGCCTAGACAGACAGCTGCACCTCACCATTTTCACTACCGCCGTTAGGGGATTTTGTCTTAATGCTAAGAACAATGGGTTCGTAGCAGAGGGGAGAGTAATTAGAGGGGTTGCAGGTACGCTAGAGTTTTCTAGGAGAAGCAGTAAGGCGGTTGACTACGTTGGCTGTAGGGATTAGCGGAGGGCTAAGGGTAACAGCGAAGTCAATCATCTTGCGCTTTAGAAGCTTGCTATATTCGTTGCCTAGCATAAGCTCCTTAATAATGCGCGTAGTAGTAATGTTGTAGTATAAAAACTTAGGGTAACTAAGCATAGCTTGCTTTAGCATCTAGCTATGCACAAGTTTGTTCTAGCTTAGTTTGTAGAGGTGCTTTGTTTTACACACTCAGGTCTCGTTCTAAATATCCTATATAGCTTTAAATTCGTCCTTTAATTCTTTGTATGTCTTGCTATTTAGTGTCTTTGCTACGTAGTCCTCTAAGTCATTAAGGTCACTGTTAGAGTCATGTTTAACCTTAGTCTAGTAAACTGTTAGCAGCGAGACTACAAGGAGCGTGCTTTAGGTTATACCTTAATGCCTAGCAGAATAACGCATTTTAAACGCTAAGCTAGCGCTTAAATCGCCTTGTACAATGTTTTCACGTCCTGTGGGACGTCTGTGCTTAATGTTGCTGTCTTAGGGACCATGGGCTTCTTTGCGATTTGAAGATCAACCATACGGCGGGTTAGGCTGTGCGACTGCTTCGAAGCTGTTGATTCATGGGCCAACTCAATCTCTATGTCCTCATCTGCCTGCTCCACGGACACATTCGGCGTCAGTACTAGTGCTGGTCTAGTGTGTAGGTCTAGGATTGGCAGCGTTAGAGGAGCTACCTGCTTGCGACGAGTTGGCTGTGGTGTTGTATTAGGGTCTACATGCTACGTTTTAAGCGCAATATGCTCCACTTCCTCTATAACATCCTCTACTAGTTGCGCCTCCTTTGTTGTTATCTGCGCTTTGCCTGCTGTCCTAGCCTGCCTGCTTGACTTCCTTGTTAGTAACCATGGGTTCTGCGGCATTACATGCGCTACCACGTTAAGGGCTCGCTGTTGCTTTTAATTTAGCGGATTAATCTTAGAGAGCGCAGCGCGTTGTCGCTTCGATCCTGTAAAAGATGCCTATATAGAGGGAGGTAAAGAAGAGAGGTAAGCCTCAGGTGTAGGGCGCCTTTAAGGCTTCTACGAATACTTAGCAGGGATTTTAGGTTAGGGCGGCGGCTCTAAATCGCCGCCCGCAGCGTGGACGTTAGCTAGCTATATGTTTGTGCAGTCCATAGGCGCAGCGATGGGAGAGAGCGGAGCGATAGGTGTTAAAGTGAGCATGCGTTCTGTGACGTGCATCCGTGAGCTGTTGCGGCAGCTAGTTGCTAGGCTAGCCTTAGACTTAGCCACACGCCAAGGCTGAGCGTAGGTCCGTGCGAGATCGCTCTTGCTTCTCGAATCTAGCCTGTTACAGCATACTTATGCTAAAGTCTACACCGCAAACAGCTAGGCGTGCTAGTTAAATGCGTCTTTTAGAGCAGCTGCTGATTAACTGCTTCAAGGCAGTTCTTTAAGTCATTAACATCTAGTATACTAAGTAAATCTTCTATTTCTAAAACTAAAATCAAGACCTACCCAACTTAAGCGACTACTACTAACGAAACCCCCTTCTTTATCTCTTCTAACACTAGCAATGCAGTTCCTAACCCTTCAAAGCATCTTGCAAGCATTTCTTTTAAGTACTTTGTGCTAGCCGCATATTTCTCTACCTGCTCGTAAAGCTGCTAATTACTCTTGTACATGTTGCGAAGCTATTCTTCTAACCTCTCGCGGAGTCCGCAGTGCTGTTCTTCTGCGAGCTTTGCTCGCTGAGATTCCATAGTAGCCTTGTCTTTCTATACTTTAATCTCCTCTTGAAGCTTAACATTTGCACTTTGCAGATAATTGATTTTCGTACTAAAGCTAACGTCGTCTGTTTAAAGCTAAATATGCATTAGAAAGAGCTCGCAAGGGTGACGTCTTGGACTTGGGCTTACAGGAGTGAGCTGATCTAGTTTGCTAGTATCATATCACCACGGCTACAACAACTACGACAACTACGACGACCACGACGACCGCAACGACCGCGACGACCACGGAGGACACGACGACAGCAACAAACATCGCGACAGACGCGACGACTATAGCTGTTAGACTAGATAGGTCTAAGTAGTTTATAGAGGTAACTACGTACCTTTCTACTTAAAAGAGCGATTAATTAAGACAGAGGATTTATTACACATAGTTTGCTCTTAGGATGCACTTTAGTTAGACTCTAAGGAGTATAAGAGTAATTAATTAGCTGTCCTAGAGAACGTAGCTATTCTTGTTAGTAAACAAAATATAAGAATAGAACAGAATTAATTAAATATAATTATTATAAGGTAGGGGATCTCTATAATCTAAGTATATAAGTAGCTAGAAGTTAGTTAGCCCGTCTAGTCACCTAAGTCTGCCTACTCCTTAGTCTAGCTTGTTACTATTACCTCCATGCTTATTATCCTCTACTAGTAAGACGTGGTTGGCCTTATACTATGTGTCGTGAACTTCTATAGGCAGGACTAGGAACTATAGGCTAGACACTACATGCTGCTGCATAGCAGTAATCTAGGGCGTCTAGGCGATGCAACGCCACTAGGCACTAGCGAGTTCTTTATAGTAGTCATAGCAAATATCCTCTTGTCCTAAATTAACAAGTAACAAATTCATAATAAGAAGAGCACTTATAGTTAAAGAAATAATAGCTGCTAGAGGGTAAAAGGCTGTAGGTTATAGATAGCTAGATAATGACTTAGTCGCGTAGCAGGGTAGCCTAAATGCTTAAGATTATATCTAACAGCTCTCTCTAGAAAGTGCACTGCATGGTCACCTGCACTAGCAGGTTGTTAGTAACATCCTTAACTGCCTCTATAGTTAGCTATTGCTGTTGTTGCTTGTAATGTTCTAAACTCTACCTGCCTATGTTAAGGTTAGTTAACTTAGTGTGCCTAACAGATAGCTATATAGCGTTGTCGTAACTACAGGTCTAAAAGCGCCAATAGTAAGACTAAGAATAGATATTGCTATAACTAGTACTGCTAAAGCTGTCCTTATTTAAGGCGTTAGCAAAATGCTCTAAAGTTACGCCTATAATAGCGTTAGCTTATAACAACATGATAATGCAGCTATACGTACCCTAGATAATTAGTGCTACTTTAAGCGCAGCTAGCACAGTAGGGGGAGTGTTAAGCATGTCTAGCATAGGCACGTAAGCAATAGATTGCACTGCGCTGTTAACTATAAAGCTTGCGCGAGCTATCCTGCCAAAGAGCAGCAGTAGAGACGACTAGTTTAAATGCCCTGCGTGCCTAGGGCGCGGTCGACACGGACGGAAAGATCGTAGTAGTAGTAGTAGGAGGAGGAGGAGGAGGAGGAGGAGGGAAGAGGGGTTTTGGGTAGTGTGTTAGCTTGTGTGGGTGCGGGGTAATGGCGTAGCGACGGCTAGGTGCGAGGTTTTAGAGTGAAGTAGACGCGACGTCGCGCAAGAGTAAAAGGGCGGTCACTGTATCAACGTTTGCCGTAAAACTAGTAGGTTAGAATGTGCCTCTACCTCTGCGAATTAAGCTATTTTCGAGCGTTTACGCGCCTGCTCCTAACAGTAAGGCTCTTCTAAATAGTACCTATGCTAATGCAAGCATATAATTAACGTAATTCCTTCTTATTATAAGCTCCTAGTAAACTAAGCATATAAGTGTCTAGCGTAGGAAAGTATCCTTATCTAAATCTTCTTAAGTCTTAACTTCTCTAGTAGCCCTAGTACCCTTGCCCCTAAGCACCTTCTAAGCTCTTGCTTCTATCTATTCCTTTCCTTAAGATATTCTTAACTCTATTCCCCCTATAATAGCTCCTAAGGTCCACTTTGCTAGTAACGTCCACGCTAATAGTAGCAGTGTTAATTACTCGCCTCTCTAGCAGCTAAACTACGCTAGCGGCTTAGACGAGCCTTATAGTACCTAACTAAGCAACTACATAGTTAGGTCTAGCTTATAATATTATGTATAGCTATCTCTCTCCTCTATATAACTAAGCTAACCTTAAGACTAGGGGGCATGCTCCTAAACTGCTTACTATAGGCATTATCTAGCACCTCTACATAATCTTTTATAATTTTGTCTTATTAGGCTACTACCTGCCTAGGCTGCGCTTTCGCTAACCCCTGCCTGCAGCTCCTTAACTGCCCTAACGACATAGTTATTATTAAGAGTTTAATACACCTAAGACTAATAGATTTCTACCTAGGCCTCTTCCTACACGTTTTGTAATTTAGTAATTTAGCAGGTAGTCTTTATAACGTTTTGTTTAAGGTTTCGCAGTTTTAGCTTTTAGTGTAATGTTAGGTTAGTTTAGGTCCATAACCTAGATAAGGACGATCTGCTTAACTTGGACAGGTCTATTGCTAATTATGTCTCTTGCATTTTTAAGAGATAGGAGGGCTAACGTTCTAAGCAGTCGTAGAGAGGCAGTAATAAGTAGAAGAGGCAGAGAGGCCTAACCTCTCTATTAATCCTCTACTGCCCTTACTCTATAATAGCAGCTAAATAGAGGACCTTAAGAGTTATAACTAGTTATGCTATGTCTTAGGCATTATAGACTTACGTAAGCAAGCAAACATAGCCTTAGTAGGCAAGAGAGAGTAGGAATAGCAAGGCCTAGGTGTGCATAGTTCTATGCTATTAGTTATGTGCCTAGAAGGTAGGTGCTAAGGCGTGTTACTTGCTCGTGGACTAGGGTTAGCTAGGTTAACTCCTAAGGCCATTGCGCTGTCATAGCTCCTAGTCGTAGTAGGCGCTGGGCTATAGTGCTAGCTGTTTAACTAGCGTCTTAAGTAAGTGTTTACGTGCTATAATTTACGTTAATTCTAAACTTTAGGATTCTTACTATTGCCGTCTTTTTCGCAAATTCATAATAATGCTACCTACTAATAGTGGCTAATATATCTATGACCATGTGGGGCCTTTTATTACACTAGTATGTGTGTTGTTATGTCTTAGTCTAGGCACTCTAGTGCTAACTAAAGCTTAATTAGGGTTTAGTAAATTATTTTTGCTAATTATAATAACTCTAGCTCTAAAGAATTTCTAGCTTAGCATAGCCTGCGCCACGCCTTTAGCATTTTGTCGCGTTCCTGCCTTTTTCTAGTAATTATGCCTAAGCAGACCCTAAGCTGCCATAGTTGTGCTTGAGTAGATCCTAAGCTAGCTTAATTGATCCTAAAGGGTGTAGATTAAATAGGTCCTAAAATTAGGCCTAATAATTAATAGGGATAAAACTTCTATAAGGGTCTAGAAATAGGGTCATAGCAAACACAAGGCGTTAGGTCCGTAGTGAGCCGTAGAGAGGACTAAGTCAGGTACTCGTAGCTAGTGTTCCTATTCCTGTCCCCTAGCCTTAGCCTCCTTTAGATAAGTAGGACTTATATAGATAAGAACTATAGTTAATCCTAAGATATATTATATTATCCTTATTTATAAAAAGCTAAAACCCTTAAACACTAAATTACCTCCTAGATTATATCCTCTATCCTATAGTGTAGCTAGTTCTGCTAAACTCCTACCCTATTACTATAAGGTTGTCTATAAAAAGTAGAACAAACAGCTCTAGAATTAGTTCCTAGCAAGTTAAGCAATATTACCTATGTATTAAGCTCTTAGACAGATTTTTCCTAGGCAAATATAGCAAGTATCTTAGTTATTCTATTCTAAGGGAGACTTAATTAACCATAGACAGAAACTTAGTCGCGCTAGAAAAGTAAAGGCTAGAAACAGCTAAAAAACCATGCACAGGGGTGGGCTTTATAGTGCGCTGCTCGTTAGTGTTCTAGTTATTATTATTGTTATTGTTATTCTATAGATCTTTATTCTTTACTATAAGCAGGCGGCTATTCGTAAAGCGATAAACGAATATTAGAGAAAGAAGAAAGACTTTGTTGTTAATGCGTAGGAGACGAGCTAAGACTAGCTAAAAGGAGCAAACAAAGAGGGCAGGAAAGTAGAGCTAAGAGCAACCTCTTGCTAAATAAAAACTAACTTACATATAGTAATACCTCTAAGTATCTGTAAAATCAGTGCCACTAGTCTAATCATAAGAAATACAACAGAATTGTAACCCATAGAAAGCAGCCTGCTATATAAGCTATAATAAGTAACACGTCATAGACACTTCTCCACTCGTCTCTCTACTAAACAAAAACTAATTGCTAGAACGAAACAATTAATAGGAAGACTAAGACTGTTGTATTTTTCTTGCTATAGACTAGTTTCCTAAGGAGAAATGTCTAAAGAATATTATTATATTAGCTAAAATTTCATAGGCTCATAATAAAAGACTAGATATGCCTAAACAATAAATCTTTCTTAGCACAGCGGGTCTCTCGCTACGTAGAGACAGACGTTAATGCTAATCTTCTATTCCTAAGGGAGCAGCGTCTATGGCTAGTAAGGATGACAAAATATCTGTCCTTTGACCTATTATGACGCCAGGAAGCGTTTAGGGCGGGTCTAGATAAATAAAGGTAGCATTAGAAGGGACAGAGAAGAGCTAGCTTTATATATCATCTTCTTAGACACCCCTGCTGCACTAACAAGACACTGCCACTATCCCTATATAACATCTAATCTAATTAACTACGTGCTAGTTAAATGCGTCTTATAGAGCAGCTACTAATTAACTGCTTTAAGGCGGTTCTTTAAGCTATTAACATCTAGTATATAAATCTTCTATTTCTAAAACTAAAATTAAGACCTACGTTACCCTTCTACTACTAACAAAACCCCCTTCTTTATCTCTTCTAACACTAGTAATGCTGTTCCTAACTCTTTAAAGCATCTTATAAGCATGTCTTTTAAGTACTTTATGCTAGCTACATATCTCTCTACCTGCTTATGTAGCTGCTAATTACTCTTATATATCTTACAAAGCTGTTCTTCTAAATTCTTGCGGACTCTATAGTGCTGTTCTTCTATAAGCTTTACTTGCTAAGATTCCTTAGTTGCTTTCTCCTTCTATACTTTAATCTCCTCTTAAAGCTTAGCATTTATACTTTATAGATAATTAATTTTAGAACTAAAGCTAACGTTGTCTGTTTAAAGCTATATATAAATTAGAAAGATCTTATAGGTGTGACGTCTTGAACTTAAGCTTATAGGAGTAAGCTAATCTAGTTTGCTAGTATTATAAGTAGATGCATATATAGCCTTAAATAAGATTCCTACTCCTTTATATAAGGCTTTATATACGTTAATAGAATGCTAGCTTAGATTCTTAGTAAATATCTCTAAAAAAGTTCTACGTTTTTTAGGCAAGATCTTCTAAGCATATAGGTTGTTTAGGGTAGGACTAAGGCAAACTTTAGACAGCTTTACGTTAATTCTAAGAGTGTTTTCTCTAATAGTGTAAGTTATGTTTCTATAAAGTTTTCTGTTAACTTACTAATATGTTTTAAGAGCTGCTTATAGCATAATACTCTCTACTAGTTATAGTTAACGTTACTCTAACGTATTTTTCTCTCTATGTCTCTCTCTCTGTTAGCAAAGTATTATAATTGTTTAAGCAATCTTAAATTCTATTATTAAACGTATTTTAATTAATTTTCCTAAGGAGACTATTTTTAGTCCCTAGACATCTAATCACTTAATTAGTTGCTTAATAACTAGGCTTACCCTGTCTATAGCAGTGCAGCATAGATTAGGTTAAACCCTAGCTTATACCGCTAGGTCCTATTTTTAGTCCCCTTTATAAGTTAAGACGTAAGTTAAGAAAGGTAAACAGCTTGTAAGAGTGTAAGTTAACTATAATAACTTATTACATATCCTCTTACTTTCTAAACAGAGCCCTCTAAACCACTATCGCCCATAGTTAGTTCAAGAAGAGCCTTTGCCCTAGCTAGGTCCGCATCTGAAAGTCCTTTTGAATCTCTAATAGTATTGCTGCTCTCAAGTTCTAAGATTATGTTACTAAACATATCAATATCTATAAGCAGCTAGAGCTACGTCACATAACTATACATGTCATATAACTAAGCTCGATCAAGTACTATAAGAGCCTCTAATTTGTACTCTAAAGACATATATAAGAAATATATAGAACATATACAATATACATAAGGACACCTAGTCCCTACCTACATACATACATCGCTATCTGCTTATAATATCGTTTCTAATCGCTTTCACCTGCTCGTTAATTTTACTTAGCTAGTCTTCTTGTTCGTCTCTGCGCACAAACACATAGTCTTGTTATAAGAGTTAGCGTTCTAGCATCTAGATATGCATCTCTAGAGTTAAAATCCTTTGTTCTAGCTTCCCGTTCTACATCTTTTGAAGTGACAATTAGTAAAAAGCAATAGCTAGGCCTGCAGTATTGTTTTGTGTCTAGTTATATAGTGTTAGAATAACTAAGTTAGATTTAGCGCTCGATCTTAGAGTAATTTTAGGATTTATTTGCTAACAACTTAGTTCTTAAACATCTATTATAATATATTAAGAACTATTAACTAGTGCAGTCTTAGACAATAATCTTTATTCCTTAACTTCTTGTTAAATAACTTAAGAGCTAATCCGTAAGAGACATTATAGCTAACAGTAGTAGTAGCGTTAATAGATTCCTAGAAAAGTTTATTAACTTCTAGATAAGTTAAGATAGTAGCAGAAGCTTACAGTTATGTCTACATCTTTATAGGTAGGGAGTAGTATAAAATTGTCTATTTAAAATATTATAGCAGAATTGTCTAATCTTATAAGATTTAAATTGTTATAGATGCGTTTAGATAAGAACTCTTATGTTAGGACTCTAAGCTCTTATACGCTACACGCTATACCCTTTTAACTTAGGAGCCACGTCTGCAAGTTCTACTTTGCCCTTTATAGCAGTAGCAGTACCCTAAAGGCTTTATACAAAGCTAATAAGCAGCTAGCATATTAACACGTTAGAGGCATTAACTAACAAGACAAGGCGCAGCAAACATAGCATAGAATTGCTATCTTTATACGTTTAGGCAACGAGCTATAGCTAGGGGTGCCCTTCTCTAGGAGGCTCACTATGTAGACTGCTTGTTGTCTAAAAGCACTGCGTTGTTTGTAGGCTTAGATTAGATGCTTCTATGTAATTTAGACTATAGCTACATTACTGTCACTAGCACATGCCCTCTATATGTATATATTAAGAAGAGCTTCTAGTGCCTAGCATACTGCTATCTCTCGCATAGCATCTTTAGTTTCCTACCTATAGCAGCTACTTAAACAAAATCTCTTAAAGATCTAGCTTCTTATTATATTATAACAACCTATTAAAGCGCTATTCCCCTTTATAAGTTCTACTGTCTCTCTTATTATATTTATTATTAAAAGAGATTAAGTAAGCATCTATAACTTAGTTTAACAAAGTAATTAACAAGGTAGTTAATAACAAGAAAAACAAGAAGGATAACAACTATAAAATTATTATGCCTAACTAAGGCCCTAACTAACTTCTATTCCGTCCTAAGGAGGATGTAGTGCTACAAGTGGCCTGCAAAGTCTTAGTTTACTAAGTTAATCATAAGGGCCTTATTGTTAAGGTTATCCTGCTAGCTAAAGCTATCCTAAATAAGACTTGTAGACCTATTAAGCTCATGCTGTTAATTAACGTATTAAAGAGTATAAATAACCTAGCGCCTATGCCCCTAAGCAGCAAAGGCGAGGAGTTAGAACAGAAGGGGTTTATAATACTTAATTTAACAAAACATGCAGCATGTACTATTATTAAGAGCCTTAACTAGCATAATACGCTTTATGTTATAACATTTTTAACAACTTGCAAGGTAATAAATCCCTTTACCTATTATCACGCTTACTAACATCTTTAAACAGGTCCTCTTTCCTGCTCTTTCTATAGATAACAACAATAAGACCTTAGCAAAGGAAAAGATAATAAGCATAAAGCTAGATAATCTTATATATCTATAGTCTAGAATAAGACTCGCACTTAACTAGTTAAGCAGTAGTCTATATATAACAGCAGCGCTTAAGATCTTTACTAATAGTTAACCTAACAAGCGTCTTTCTAATAGTGTTATTATAGCAATGCGCAGATAGTATATAGAGAGGAGATTAGAGAGCATGCCTGTTTCTATCTACACTTTTAGGTTTAGTTATAACTTGTAAGATAGACTCTTATAGTTAATAGCTAAATTTAGTAGAGGTAATTACTGCTTCGTCCCTAATGTGAGTATGCTTAGTACTGTCTTTAATTACGCTGTTGCTAATCTAAAGGTCACATACGCTCACAACGCTATTATGACACTAAGCTACCTAAAAATCCTAGATCTTATAGAGCCTAGACTTTACATTAGCAAGGCAATTCCTAAGAAAGTTAAAAGCAAAGCAGAATGTGCTTACATAGAGTACTCTATTAACCTAAGAACAATCTAGTTTAGACAGTCCTACGACCTCTTCTTCTAACTCTAAGACTGCTCTAGTAAGCTGTTTAAAACCTTAACAGGTTTACTTTAGTCGTCCTGCATATAAGCTACCTTAAAGTATTAACAAGGACAGGAAATTAAGTAGGCATTAGTTAAGAGTAGACTCTCTATTAACAATTTAACGCTCTCTTCTGCTAAGATAGCCTTCTATGTCTTATAGGCAATAGTAGTTAATTTTCTTTCTAAGCTGTTCCTAGTCACTAAACAGAACAAGCATAAGGCGCTGTTAAATAATTAGATCCCTATAAACAAGGATATATAACAATTAGTCTCTTAACTGCCCGCTAAAAAGCACCTTAACAATCTACTTAACCTTAGACTTATAACAGATCTAATTAGTATAGAGAATAAGAAAGGTAAGGTTAAGCTAGCACTCTAGATTAGGAGCTAGCAGAGATAGAGCCGCTACTACTTGTCTAGCCTGCTAATAGCGCACTAATATTAAAAGTGCTTCTCGTTTAAGGATCTAGGTACGCAGCATTACGGCAAGGGAAGTTAGCTGTTTTACAAAGAGCTTGACATGCTAGACGGCCTTTTTGACTCACTTCTCACGCCTCTACCTTTAAGGCTCCCTACGCCTCCTCCTTCTTACGAGGCCACTATAGCAGGACGCGCGTTGCTTAGCCACCTCCTTCTCCTATTAAAATAAGCTAGTATAGGAAGCTAGGGAATAACTGTTTTGCTAGAATTATAAAAGTTCTAGTAGTAGATCCTGCTAACAGTACTATAAAGACGATGCTAATTAAAAAGCTACGCCCTAGCAACACTATAAAGACACTTTAGGGGAAAAGTAAGGCCATGCAAATAGTGTTAAAATGTTATACTAACTAGGACAAAGGTAGGACTATAATAGTGATTACTGTTAATAGCGCTACCGCCTTATGGGTCACCCCGTGGCACCCTATATTACAAGACGGCAGCAGTACTTAGTTCTTCCCTGCAGAAGCCTACCTAGGAGAGACGCATCTAGAAATAGTAAAGACTAGATTCATAGGGCTAGTCTATGTAGTGTAGCTAGAGCGCTAGGCTAAAGATGTTGCTAATAACTATATAATTAATGTTAAAGGCTTATGGGGTGCCACTATAGGCTATGGGCTGATTTCTAAAGACGGAGAAGAAAGTAATGTAAGAGTATATAAGTTCTATAGAGATTAGGATGCTATAGCTAGGAGCCTAGATAAATTGCCCTAAAGCGGAGGCTTGGCGTTAGGAAATAGAACGACTATAGATAAGATCATGGGTTGCTCTAATAGCTTCCTTCTGTTTTAGAATTGTAATTGTTAAGACGTATATTAGCATATTTCTTATTTAGACTTATAGAATTTCCTCTACACTTAGGGCAAACTTATGCTATAGCTTGCTTCCTGCTTAAACTTTATAGGTTAGAATAAAACATTAGGTCTTCTAAGCTTAGACTATACTTTAATCTATTATGTACTCTACTTCTTTAGTTATAGCTCCTTACTTAAAGGGCTAGAAATTGCAGATCTAAAGAGGTTTATTATAACGTATTAATGCTACTTGTCTTAAATAACTAATCCTACACATATGACTTCTAAGCAGCTTTATCTATCCCTAAGCGTAATCTAGCGTTCTCCTACATTATTGCCTTATTCTAAAGAATTAGAACCTTTATATCTTGTTAAAAGACTTACACTTAGCTCGCAAGCTTAGACTCTTGTTTAAGCAAGATTTTAACTCTCTGTTATAGTTCTTCTAGTTTAGCTTTCTTCCTCTTATAAGACTACGCTCTATGGCTAATGTTAGTGCTTATAGATTAGGCAATCATAGATTAAAGAACTTACGTAGCCACTCTGTTCCTTAGCAGACGTCTTTGCTAGGCTAGATTATAATGTTCTTCCTCTAAAGGCGTGTTTCCTGTCTTATTGCTAGCTACCTGTTAGACAGTGACGGCTAGATTCTCTCTTAGAAAGATTTTATTATTTGTTAAAAATAATAAGCTAGCATTAGGCTATAATCGTTTAAGAGGACTTATAGAATAATTAAGTTAACTTTCTATAAGGGGGGCAGATGCTGTTATAATATAGGGTTTAAATAAGAAGTCTACGAGGTCTCTATAGCCGCAGTACGCCTTAAGGGCGTTAGCTGTTAGGATTATGCTAAGACTAGAAAGCTCTAAAGGAAAGTATTAATTTAGATCTAGAAAGATAGAGTTAGTGCTAGGGAAAGTTAGTGCTAACTTATTATGTTATAAGCAGGACTTACGAGGCTAACGCGTTCTCGTAGGTAGTAGAGGCTACGTAGTATTCTATTCTGTCTCTTTAGAGCGTAGGAAGTGGGTTCTTGGTATGCTTAGAGATGTAAGCTGCTATATCTCTAATGTAGGATGTATTAGGATATAGGATGTATTAAAACGTAATTAGATAATAAAGTAAGAGAGACTTATGCTAATTAACTTCTAGGACGTATAGACATGGCTCTTTATACTTGAGGTCTATAGACCTTTATCTTAGCACTTGCATGATCTAACCTAAAAATTAGCAAACAATTGCCCTAAGACAGCATAACAGCGCCTCTATAAGTTAGGCTTTATAATTAATATACATATAGCTTTAATAGCTATAAAAGGGGCAATATAGGAGACAGACCTTTCTAATCTTACCTTACATAGATAACCTAGGGTAAAGATTAACTATAGAAGCTCCCTAGTAGACTTAATGTTTTGCCTCTTCTCTGCTAAGAGGCTAAGCTAATGTAGCATAACTATGTCAGGCGACGACTCGTGCTTCATATGTACTAGACCTAATCTATAGGCAATGCAGGAGATAACGAGTGCTATGCTAAGCTATAGACGCTAAACGACGACACTAAGGGAAGGCAAGGCAAAGTTAGTTTATCGTTGCATCTCCTAGGCAGTATAGTGTAGCTAATAGTTGTCTACCCTTATAACGCCTAAGATAAAAAGAGCAGAACGTCTAGTTCTAGAGCTTTTTTATCTATAGGCTGTACAGGGCACGTATAAAAGGAGGCTGCATGGCTTATAATTAGGGTTAAGCAGACGGCGAGAACGAACTAACGCTAAGAACTGTCTACTTAAAATGCATGATTTACTTAGCCTCTTTACCCTTTATAACAAGTTATAACTAAGATAGCTACTTTACCTTTAATCCTAGGCAGATTAGACGTATTATAAAGTCTATATAAGGTAGGGGCGCTAGAAGCACTATATAAATCTATCTGCCCTGCCTAGTCTTGCTAGTTCTTTTCTCCTTACTCTTTCCTCTAGCTTTACTAACTTTCATAAACCTCTACTATCTCGTCTGCTTCTCTCTACTTTAGAAGCATAGCTAACACGCCTAAACTTTATAGCATTAATATATATGCATCTCTAACACTCGTAATTAGTTCTTGTTAGCTTATATAATTAATTAGCTCTTTATCTTTAGCTTTACTATCTTGTTATAGTTAGGTTTCCTAAACCCCTAGCTGCTAACTTCTATAGTTTAAATTAGAATAAACAACTTAAAAATCTTAATGTCTATAATCTTCTCTTGCTTAACCTATATAGCAATATGTTGTTTAGCGAGTAGCCTAGACGATTTCGTTTATGCTCTAAGGTCCTACACCTAGACAGGCTCTAAGGATTTTCACCTCTAGAAGGTGTTAGTATATAGCTTTTGCTCGTAGTAAAGGACTAGATTAAGGCTGCTAGTAATTAGGGCGCATAAGAAAGTCGCTAGAACTTAATAGCAGCAAAGGCTTAGAAGGGATAGTGTAGCAACTAGAACGTCATAGGCAATGCATAGAGTAAGAATTAACTAATCCTAGCATACACTAAGCGACATAAATTAAGTGCTAGCATAAACAAATCTAGCATAATAGCTTCTAACGCTAAGGTTAAAGTGTAGATTGTTAACATAATTGTCCTCAAGCGCGAGCGTCGTCCCTACGGGCCTCTAAGTCTACCACCTACAGAACCTGCTTCAAGGAAGCGTAAGCGGCTAGCGTTCTAGCACAAGCTAAGGCGCTTAGCAAGGCCGCATACTCCTAAAACCTTATATAGCCAAGATTAGCACCTAATAGATAACGAAATCAAGAGTAGACACAAAGCAAGACGCATAGTCTAATAGCAAAAAGAGCAGAGTCGTTTCGTTATAAACTAGTAGACTTTATATTTAGAGCTATAGATTGCTCTAATAGCTTTTTTCTAGTTTAGACCTTTACTTGGCCTATATTAAAAACCTAGCGCACAAACTAGCACTACTCTACGTTATAGCAACTAGCAAGTAAATTAGCTGCTAAGCAAAGGATTGTTATTATTAATAGCGCTAACACATCCACAAATGTAGGCAGTAAGTCATAGAATGTTAATAATTTATTATGTATGCCCTAACTAGATCCTGTAACAGTTCCTTGCTTTAAAAGCGTCTTAACGACTAAGATAGCTAGTTAAATTATATTTAATCTTTAGCGTACTCTTTGCTAGAATCTCCTAACTTATTACACTAGAGCGAGCTGCAAGTGTTCTTAACATGCATGATCACCCTAGCCTCTTCGCCCTCTTTAACAAGGCGTAGCATCTATAGCTGCTTAACCCTTAATCCTAAGTAAATTAGACGTATTAAAAAAGTCTATATAAGTTTGTTAAGCAGCCTTATAATAGCTTAGGCTCTAGTTTGTTATGCTTAGTTAAGCATCCTTATTATAGTAACGCCTAGCCTTGTGTTCTATTAGCTATGCGTAGTCTATTATTAGAGTTATAGTTGCTTAGTATAATTGTCTTAAGATTTTAGCAGCAACAATCCTAAGGCAACAGGCAATTAATGCTGCTCTAAATTATCTTTCTGTTTCCTTAGGCATTTCTCTACTAGAAACAGTAAGAAAGTAAGGAAGGGACTATTCCTAGACCCCTTAAGGCTAATTAGTTAGTTTGTTAGTTAGGGGTTCTTCTATATTAAACCTAGTTATATAAGCTAATAAGAACATTTAAGTCTACGTCCTATTTTTAGTACCCTTCTAGTTAAGTTAAGCACTGCTAGTTATAGTAAAGATACGTCTAAGGAACCTATTTTTTTTTCTAGAGCATTAATCGCATTTTCTCTAATTGTTTCTACTAGACGTATAACAAGAATGTTATCTTTAGTAGCGTTATTATAATTATATAACCTTGCTAGCAAAACAGAACATCTTATAGTCTATATAAGCTAGGTAGATAATGCATTGCTTATTAGTTTCTCTAATAATTACATAAAGTTTAAAAAAGCTATAACTAAAGTTAGACATTAAATTAATAGAAAACAATATCTCTTAAGAGTAGAGTTAACAAAGGTAACAATTATTATAAAAAAGACAATACGAAAAATAAGCACGTTAAGGAAAAATCTGTCTTTAATCTTTTAAGGCCTAATAGCATTAGCTCTAGATAATGCGCGTAATTAAACTAGGATAAAGCAGACTACTCTGCGCTGTGCCTAGATTAGAAGTTTACGCCTAGACAGCATTATTTCCTAGGCCGCAGCGTTGCTAATAACTAATTAGAAATTAGACAGCATGTCTAATAAGGTATTTGACTACTTAATAGGCAGAATAGAAAGGTGCAACCATAGCTCCCTATGGTATAAGAGGTTCTTTGTATCTTTTAATTAGAGGTTATGCTGTACTTAGACAAATATAATAAATTTCTTAACAGTAAGCTCCTATTAAACCCTATAACTACTAGCATAAGTTAATTTATTTAGATTTTAAACACTGCACGCCTAAGGTGCTGCGCATTAAAATCTTAAGCTTATTAAAAACAGTAATATATTTAAATAAAAAACATTGCCTAATTAATTATCTATTTAAATTTTGCCTATAATTTACCTCACTATATTACTTGCCAAATTGTTCGCTAGAAAGCCGACACCAAAGTACTATACGAGATTGCGTGCAACTGCTTGCTCCGTGCTAGCAAGGATTAGAGCAAGCTCTGTACCACACGGCAAGGAAGGCTAAAAGCCGCACTTTAATAAATACTTCATGCTTGGAGCGGAAAGAGGCAGAGAGAGGCAGAGAGAGTCGTAACGGGATTAACTTCATTTAGGTGCTAATTAAATTACTAGTCCTCGTTACGTCACAGGTAACACGCATAACGCTAGATTTAATTTCTTAATTTTAATTTATTATTAAACTTCCCTATCTAACATTATAATCATTACTACCTCCTTAGAATACTACTACTATAGCTAGACTAGCTATAGTACCTTAAGCAAGATCGTTAACATCCGTAAACTGCTAGGTAGTTATAGCAACAAATGTAATACTATTTAGTCCTTTTGGCATCCTAGCTGTCCTCTTTCTCTCTAATGTAATCGTCAACGGCGTATACACAGGCTTATTAGCTTAATTCACCTAGCTAGCTAGAAGCTGTTTATCGCCCTAAACAATAAAAGGTACTTAAGTTAGATCCTAAGTAAATTCTTTTAATATGTCTCTGCTTATACTATTAGCTCTATTTATAACGTTTCTAAATAGAGCAATTGTCGCTAGTTCTATTGTTCCCTAAGCCACTATAAGTTTAGGAAGAACTAGGAGTGGGATCTAGACTAGACATAACCCTAGAATAATAAAGGACAAAGCAATGTTATATGCCTAGATAGCACTAATGCCTATGTTAAAAGGAGATAGATTTAGCTCTCTTTCTTAAACATTATAGAAAAAAGCATTATAGCATGATTTAACTAAAAGGATTAAAGAAATTAATCTTATAACTAAAGGATCTAAAAGCGTAAGACGTTAAGACAATCTAATAGTTATAGAGATACTAACTAAGCTAATAAGATTAGCTACCTTAAAGAACTCCTCTGCTAAAGAGACTAGAAATAAGTAGTTATATAGTAGAATTAAGAGTACATTATAAGTATTAAGAATAGCTGTTAATGTTTCTAGGTAGACTTCTTCTTGCTGCTACGACTTAGCTATAACCTACGTTTTATAGGAAAGTTAACTTATAGTAGTAATTCTATTTATAGTATCTAAAGAGCAGTTAGAATACCCTATAGTGTCCTAATTTAAGAGGTTTATAGAAGCAGCAGAAAAAAATTAAGACTTCTAGGTTCTTAAGAAATTAAGTTAACTAGACATCTTTTTGCCCTGCTAACAGAAATTTTAACTAGTATAGGACTGCTTAGAGGCCTACTGCCTATAATCCCTATGTCTAGAAATAGGGCGTATCTAGCAAAAGTTATAAAAGAAAGAGAGATAGCTATAAAAATATAAAGCAGCATTATAACAGTTACGTTACGTTATAGTTATTTTAAACTTTAGAAAGGATTTACTTGTTAAATTCTAAGTAAAAGAGCTGCCTAACTTCTTAAACTTATCGTTCTAGGAGGGCCTAAAACTAGGGCCCTATATAGTAGTAAACTAATAGCAGGTTCCTTAAAAGTCCTAATTTTAGGCCTATGCATTTAAATATATACTTATTATGCTTAGTAAGTTTATAAAGCTTACGTTAACTAAGTTTACTTTCTTATTAACACTTAAATTATAGTAACTATATATCTGCTACCCTTACTTACTACTATTCTCTTTAGCATAGCTCTTGCTTATACTTAGAACAAGCAGCTTTTATAATTAAAAGTAGAGCTTTGTTAGAGGCAATAGCTACCCTTATAGATATGTTTCCTAGACAATACTAGGATTTTTAATAATATAATAACATACTAGCTGCTGCCCCTAGAAGATATAAGCAGGACGAGAGTAAACAATTCTAATTTCCTTTATGCGCTAACATAGAGAACATTAAACTAGACTTAGAGCTTTCCACGCCTCTTAGCGTGGCTAGGTATATATATAGCAATAAAATACCTAGAGAATAGCTATGTCACTTTGCTATAAAACACGCCTAGGAAACTAATTAGTAGTAGAACTATATTTATGTTTAGTATATTATAACTAATTAAGAATAAACTACTAGTTAATGTTCTTAAATAGACAACTAATAGTATAGGAGTAATAGACGCAGAAAACTTATAGCTACGTAGAACTTTAATAATAGTTAATGTTACTAGATTAACGCTAAAAACATCTCTCTTACCTAGCAGCAAGAATTTCCTAACCCTGTTAAGGGCTAAACCTAGGTTAGCTCACAAGCAATAGTGTGAAATAGATGTTGCTATACCCTCTAATGTATTAATTAACTCTATATACATAGTGTATTAGGTATAGCAATAGTTAACAGCCCTAGGAACACCTAGCGCCTTTAAAGGGAAGGATAAGTATTATACTACATGCTCTAACATTAATATCCTAGATAGTTTATAGAGTACTATGCTAAATCCGTTGCCGTAACAAGATCTGCAGAAATCTGCTGTTCTAAACTACTAGAATCGTTTAGCCTATAACTAAAATCCGCTCTAGATTAGATTATATAGATAGACAAAAATGTTAACTTATATTAATAATTATTACATGTTAGCAACTAAGAACCTATAAAGGACTGTTATATTTATGTTAACAGTAAGCAAAAGAATTTATACTAGGCAAATAATTGCTTGCTTTAGTAAGCTAAGCAAAGGCCTAATTTTAGACCTCCTTGCGCCTAATATTAGTACCCTCTAGCAACAGGATCCTAGTTTTAGTGCCCTCCTATAAAATGTTAGGTATTCTAAGCATATTATCTAGCAGGACATATAATCCTAATTTTAGTCTATAAAAGTTGTTAGGAGGCATATTCTTGTCAAACAATGCTATAAAGACATATGCTATAGTTGTTTACAATCCATGACATTACTAAAAACCACGCTAATTTACCCACATGCAGACCATTTAATAATAGACCTAGATAAAAGAGCAAGAGTAGACTAACATCTAAGTCCGTGCATATTCTTCTCTAGTCTACTATTCAAACGAAGTTCTTACGTCTAAAGAAGGAGGAGCTAGCATAGAAGAAATTAAAGAAAAAGCAAATACTAACTTTCTAAAGCTATTTTAGCCACAAGATCTAGAAATAGTAGATAGATACTTAGAACAGTCGTTAACGCCTTCGCAAGTTCTGTTTAACATCCCTACCTAGTCTACACACACTCCTCGTAACTGCTTAGAATATCCTTAAGAAGTGCTGCTATAAATTTGCATAGAAATAGTTTCATTTAAGCTTAAAGCTGCTAGATAGAATTATGCTAAAGCAGTAGAGCTAACAAAATAGACACAAGTTATACTTAGCATTTAGAACAGTTGACTATAAAGCATTTGCTCTTAAAGAACTATTATTTAAAATATCTTGCTCTAGTACAGCTTCTTTAACATACTACTGTTTATTGC
>MCFA01000342.1:0-32688 GCA_002105025.1 Clohesyomyces aquaticus
TAATAACTCTGTTAAACTAAGTTAGTTAGTAATTACGCTAACAACTTCTAACGTTACGCTATTTAGACTAAATAGAATAATTAGGCCCTTATAAGGATGTTCTAACAGGGACTTAAGGCTAAAGTTCGCGCTAAACTTATATAAACTCCTGCTACTACTAACACCCTAGACGACTTTATTAACGAAGCTACTTGCTTAGACAATAAACTCTATAAGTATAAGCTAGAATTATAAGCCCTTATGTTAGATTTAATAGAGATATTTATATTATTAATGCATGTAAAGTTGTTAATAGATTATATTATATATATGTTTATCGTGACTAGCCCTGTTGCAAAAGAGCGCCTGCTTAGCCAAGACGCTAGTATAAGCAGGCTAATAAGAATTTAAAGGTGCACACCCTTAAATTCTTATTAGCTAGGACCCTAAACCTCTACTAATCTAACACACTCTCTTAGCTTAGGGCTTCTTGCTCTTCTAAGCTAGAGATGCTAGGGAGGTTTTCTGTCCCTCCTTTTAGGTTACATTTCTATTAACTCTATTAGGCTTATAATCCTTTCTAGATCTGCCTCCTCTACGCTCATGCGCTCCCTTATATCTACTAGTCTAAGTTGTTTAAGGAACTAGGGCTAATTATTAGCAGGCAAAGCCTTAGTAAGTCCGTTAGCGAGCATTTTGCTAGAGGGAATATATACTACCTTAATAGACTTCTTTCTTGCCTCTTGCCTTAGCTAGTAATTATAGATATCTATATAGCAGAGTTTTGTTATTAGCTATAAGATTTCTTTATTAATTAGCTATATTATCTAAGTGTTATTATATTATATTATAATCTTAGCTTCTATTAACTCTACTTTAAGCTTAGTAAGCAGCATTCTTATAAATATAGCTTCCTTTGCTACTTAAAAAAGTATAAGCAGCTCTGCTTTTATAGTAGATGTTATAATAGTGTCTTGTTTGTTTGCTCTCTAAGCTATTAGCCCTCTAAATAATTTAATAATATACTCTTAAGAGCTCTTATAGTCTATAGTGTTGTCTATAAAGGACGCGTTACTAGCTACTACTAAAGTATCCCTCTATCTAAATAACAAGGCAAGTGTTTTTATGCCTCTTAGATAAAGAAAAACTTAATTAGCAGCTTGTTAATAAAGTAGACTAGGATTAGTAAAGAAGCAGGCGAGCCTTAATACTATAAAGGCTATATCTAGGCGTATGTTAACTGCTATAAAAAGAAGTAATCTAATCTTACGTTAATATAGATTAATCTCTAAGGGAAGCGCTAGTCTATTATATAGAACTAGCTCTGTTTTAGCTATAGGTGTATTATAGCGTAGGTTAGTCTCTATAGCTAGCTTTATAATCTTGTCTAAATACGCTGCTTATAAAAGCTATATTTTCTAATTCTTTCTATCCTATAGGACTTCTACTCCTAGGAACTACTAAAGCTCTTTTCCTCTAGTAAGGGTATATCTCTTTTCTAGGTCTTAAGCTGCTTTATCTGCTGCTTTTTTATGTCCTTTTATATAGGCTATAGTAATATTATTAACGTAGAAGAAGATATATACGCTATCTCTAATTATATAGCAGGGCTTATGTAGTACTAGTAAGAACCTAAGTTTAGTAAAGCAGGCTATAAAGTGTCTCTGCTATAGAAGTAGGGATATTCTAAGGCTATATAGTGCCTTCTAAAGTTAGAGGATTATGCCTATCTTCTAGTACCTAGGCAGCATTCTTATATAGACAGTGTAATTAATCTTAGCATTTATAAATACGTTTAAGACGTTATACTATACTAGCTCTAGGTTAAACTAAGCTATAATAGCAACAAGCATCCTAAAAGATCTCTCTATAAGGGTTGCTACGTAGGTGTCTTATATAGTCACGTTCTTTTGTTAATCTCTATATACTACTAGTCACGCCTTATATTTTAGGAATTAATAGTGCTTGTCTAGCTTATAAGTATATACCTACATTAAGTCTAGTATTTAGTAGCTAGTTAACCTAGCGTTCTTTGCTAGGACCTCTAACTAGGACTTAGTTTCTTTATAACTTTAGAGGTGCTTCCTTTTAGCCTCTTTAAAGTAAAGATATATTACATGCTCTTTCTATAGTCTGTTTGCTTAAGGTGCTAGAGGCAGTTAGGCTTAATATAGCTTCTAGCCTTTTCTTATCATACGCTTAATCTATGCTTAGTCTAGCATCTTTTCTTTAAACTTTTAAACGTTTCCTGCTTTTATTCTAGCTATAAAGGCTAATGCCTATAGATCTTATAACACTTAGTGTTCTAAGTGTCTAACTATACTAGCTACTAGACCTTGTTTCCTATAGGCAGTCTCTTTAGATTGTTGCCTGTAGGCTCTAGCGTCGCATTGTTAGCTGTGTTTGCCTACGTAGTCTTTAGATTGTTAGCTATAGCCTCTAGCATTAGATTGTTAGCCATAGCCTCTAGCATTATATTGTTAGCTATAGTAGCCTATAGTTCTACTTTGTTTCCTATAGGCAGTAGCTTCCTTAGTGTTCTAAGGGTGATTTGCACTAAAGGAGCTATTAAGCCCTACATTAGTTAATAGTTAGGCTAGCAGTGCTGCTAGTAGTAGTGTGCTTAGTAGAGTTAGGTATAGTATAACTTTCCTACTAGCTCTATCGTACTAGGCGCTTTGTCTTTGGCTTCTATCTAGATAGTTTTATCCTTATAGAATGCCCTAAGTTTATCCTATGTTAGATTTAGAGAAGAGGCAGTTTAATAGTCTTAATCTATGCTACTATCTCCTCTATAGTGCTATGCATAAGATTATCTATAATCTCTTTATAACTGCTGCTATAGACTATGTCTTTATTAAAGACAACGTCCTAGGTACTAATTACCTTGCCTATAGATAGTACTTATACTCTAAATATGTTAGTAGATTAATATTCTACTAAGTATCCTATCTAGGCTTTTAGGTTAAACCTCTATAGACGTCCTTTGCCTTGCTTTGTATTATCTATTATTATAAACGCCTTATAACTATATGCTCTTAAGTAGGATAGGTTAGGCTTACGTAGTAAGGTAATAATTCTATTTTAGAATATAGTAGCAGTAAAGAACATCTTATATAGAGATCTCTAGCAGTTTTAATATTTAGGCGTTTAATTATAGAGGTATATAGCAGTTCGTATGATCTTAGGCTATTAGTCCTATAGTAGGTTAGCATTAATTCTTATAGCATAGCCTTTCTTTTTACTACACCTCCTAAGCGTTTAGCTCTACTATTCTAGGTTAGGTGTTAGGTGCTAAAGGCTTAATAACTATTCCTTTTGCTTTACACTACTATTAACCTCTAGTTTAACTAAGAAGATTTTGTTATTGCTTTAATAACCTTTACTATTACGCTAAATTAATTCTTTATAAAAGGTAACAAATAACTTAAGGGGCCTAATAATAACTCTTGCTAACTAGTTATTACTAAAGTAAAAGTCCTATATAAACTCTATAACATAGCATATAATAAGCATCTAGCTCTTTTCTTTAGTTATGCTTCCTTCTTTATAGTTATAAAAGTTAATTATAACTTGCTCTCTAGGACCTTTAAGGATAGTCTAAGGCATGCGCTATATTAATTGCTTTGCTTTTAATATTCTATAAGCGTTATATTTTACTATAGGGACTCTAAAATCTTTACCTCCTTAGATTGTTACACTAGGTGCTCTAAGGCGTTAGGTCCTAGGTAACTAAGTCTTTTATGCTAGACTATAGCCTTAGCTTGTTTTTATATAGCTGTTCTACGCGTTAGCTGCTATATATTAAAAGCTGCTAGCTCTAACGCGTTGTTATGCTTAATAATCTATTAACTATACTTCTCTATAAGTACTGCTAGCGCACTGTTGTTAGCTTGTTATAATATAGTTAGGTTTAATTTAGTATCCTACTAGAGGCCTTACCTTTAGAGTATCTAGAATAAGACTAGGTTATAATATAGGTTAGGGCAATATGCGACATCCTCTAGGTATAGGAAGCGTTGTCTGCTCTTACTGTTAACCTATAGAGTAACTAAGCTATATGCCTATATCTATACTTTAGAATTGCCTGCCTAGAGGAAGTCTTTTTATGTTAATAGCTATATGTTTATAAATTAATTAATGTTGTTTCTAACGTAATAGGTGCTTTCTAAGTTTAGATAAATAAGTATTATAGCAGATATTTTAATATGTCTGCTATAAATAAAGCAGTAAGTACTATTAGGTTAATTAGCCTATGTTCTAGCCTTCTAGTTACTTAATAGTCTCTATAGCTAGAGTAGAAGAATATAATTTCTTTACCTATAGTGTTCTTAACTATAGTCTCTTTACTTCTCTTATCTTCTCTTAGAGATTAGCGTTATTATTAATCTAGTGTTATGCTATTGTCTTTAGGCTCTCTCTTAGCTTCTACTACGCTAGCGTAGAGTTTAGGAATACGTACTAGCAGGCGCTAAGCAGGTATAGTCTATTATAGGCTTCATACCTTCTTATATTATTTCTTTATAGTCCTAGGGTTTTTTGTCCCTAGCCTCTGTTTCTTCCTCTACTACGTACTGCTAGACTGTTAGCAGCGTTATTAGCGTCTTTGCTGTTTAGCATAGAAGGTCCTGCTATAAAGGCAGCCTTTAGGTTCTTATTCTTAATAGAATAGGATAGTAATACGTAATTCTAGAATTATCTAATTATTTCCTTAACTAAGATTGTTAGATTGCTTATTCTATAGCCTATAAAAGAAACTGTCTCTTCTAGTAATAGTTTATATGTTGCTTTAATAAAGTCTTGTTTAATAAACTTATTGTTCTAGCATTCTAAGATTCTAAGTGCCTTACTTTCTATAATAGCATAATCTAGCTTAGTTAGCTAGGACTCCTATTAGTTTAAGCTTCTTATTAGCTTAAACGCAGCAAGGTATCTGTCTCTCGCGCGTTAGAGCTCTTTATCTAAGTTAATTCCTACTGTTATAGCAAGGTTGTTAATCTATTGCTAGTGTAAGTAGTCTGCTAAGCAGCAATTATAGAACAGGTGTAATAACACTATAGTTCTAATATATTCTATAACCTTTTCTAGGCTAACTTGTTCTAGTTAATACTTCTAGTTTAAGATCTTATATTCCTTAAGCATTGTTTAATAGTGCTTAGTATCTTCTTTATATAATGTCTTCCTAGCTATTAATAGATCTAATAGTCGCGCTAGGGTAAAAGGTAGTACTACGGCGTCGTCGCCATGCACTTCGTAGTATTGGGTAGCATGTACGTTTGTCGCTGCTGCTAATGGCTAGTATAGCCTAACAGCTAGCGCTACTAGAGGGTTTAGTTTTGCTAGTAGAGGCACCGCTTGTTTCGGGTCTATTTTGGCCCACACGTTGTAGGCAGCGCATTGCGCTTTGAGTTGTTGTGACTATTTCGCCTAGTTAGTATAATCTATAAGGATAACTATTAGATCGTAATGCGTAAGACCTAACATCTTAATGCATTCTAATAGGTCTTTAGTGACGCGCTTCTAGCAGTAAAGACTAGTATTGTTATATTAGGCTAGTTCTGTTATGTTTCTAAGGTCTTCTATACCTAAAGGTATAGGCAGTAAGACTCTTAATTGTTAGATTTAATAGAGATATTTATATTATTAATGCATGTAAGGTTGTTAATAGATTATATTATATATATGTTTATTATAACTAGCCCCGTTGCAAAAGGGCGCCTGCTTGGCTAAGACGCTAGTATAAGCGGGCTAATAAGAATTCAAAGGTGCATACCCTTGAATTCTTATTGGCTAGGACCCTAAACCTCTACTAATCTAACACCTTACTACGCTACGTGTAATTAGAAACAAGGGACAACAACGCTATAGGTTTAACAGAGGAAAACGACAAAACTATATAGATAGATACTACTACTCTAACAGACCTAAACTAATGCACTTAGATGCTATAATTAAAGAAAGGAACCTAAAAGGCTATAACAAGAAAAGAATTGCTATAATAGGCAATACTAGTTAAGAAACCTAAAAGTGCTATAGTTATAGAAAGATAGGCTATATTAGTAGAAACTGCTGTTCTAAGAACAAAGTTATATAATAGCTTAACGTACTTACTACTAGCATATTAAACAAAACTAAAGACACTAAGTAGAAAATTATTAGTTATAAAAGATTATAAAGAACAGACATTAGAGATAAAGTTATTAATAAATTCTATAGACTAATAACAGGACACTATAAGGACAATAATCCTAGCAGACTACCTATAGAAGTTAAAAGCGCTAACAAAGAACTAACTTTAGATAATGCACTATAGGAATTTGTTAACTACGTTAACAAACTAACTAAGGAAAACTACATTAAACTGCTTAGGCACTTTAGTAACAAATAGCAAATAAAACAATAGAAAGACTAAGAAGTTATAGTCTTAGACAAAGACAAGCATAAGATCTATTAGAACCTATAACGCACTACCTATAGAGAGCACTACAATTAGAACATAATTAGCGCAAAAGAATACTTTAACTAGATTAACGTAAAGTGCGTAAACATGTACCTACTAGACTAGTATACTATACTAGAAGACATTAAGAAGGAACTTAGAGTACTCCTAGATGTTAATAACAAAAAAGTATCTTTAGATTCTAAAGAGCAGGACAAAGAGCCTTAGTAGACTAAGTTGCTAAAACAACGCCTAAACTAGCTACTAATCTTTAGCAATGCTCTAGGAAAGGCACTACACTAAGAAAAAACTAACATATAGCTACATAAATAGAAAAGAGTATATAAAAAAGACGCTTCTATAGTACTAGGTTACTAGCTAGATTACTAAAACTAACTCTATAGTAACATCTAATAGAAGTTATGTAACTATAACTTATATAAGGATTACTATAACTAAAAGAACAAATATAGATAGTTTCTATTATAACAAGGCAACTATAAATAGCATTAGTTTAAATATATAGACAACACATGCGCTATACACCTCTAGGACAAACAAGACAAGCAGCACTTCCTAGGGAAAGACAAACAAGACATTATAGAAATAAAAACTACTATTAATAGCTACTATACCTAGAACATATAGTAACTATGTCTAGGAGAAAACTATATATAACACCTTATAGAAAGAACTAAGAATAGATTTAGACCTAACTCTTTTTTAGATAAGCGCCTAGCAAAACAACAAAACACTACTACGCTACTAGATTATTATAGATTAAGCTACCTATTAAATTAGGAGGTTATTAGATAAAAGCACTATTAGATTTAGGGGCATTAAGCAATTTTATTTCTACAAGAGCTATGTTTATAGCTAGGCTATAACCTCTTAAGAAACTAGAACTCTATTTACTTTATATTATAAATAGAGAAAAGATGCTAGGGCAGGACATAATATAACACAAGGTCCTATATATACCTATAGAAACCTAAGGACACACTAAGGAAATTAACCTAGACTATTATAGACTAGCTACCTATAACGTTATATTAGGACTTCCTTAGCTAAGAAGACATAACCTAACTATTAATTAGAAAAAGGAAATAATATCCTTAAGAAACTATAACTATATATTAAGTTTAGAACCTACATGCTATATAACGCTAATAGTAGATAAGAAAGCAAGAGCAGAGCTCTATAACATAACCTTAGACAAGACACGTTTAGCAAAAATAGTTGCCTCTATTAAAAAAGAACAGGCAACTATAACAAGAGAAGAGAAGAATAGTGTAACTTCTAAGATCCCTATAGAATATAAGAAATAGACATACTTATTCTAGGAAAAGACAGGTATAGCTACGCTGCCTAGACATTAACCCTAGGACTATAAAGTTGTTCTATAGAAAGGAAAGCAGCTAACTTTTAGACTAATTTACGCGTTATTAGAAACAGAACTTAGAACGCTAAGAGAATTCTTTAACAAAGCACTTAAGAAGGGTTATATTAGACTATTAACATTACTAGCAGGCTATCTACTTCTATTTATGCTAAAGAAGAATAGACCCCTATAACTATATATTAATTTTAGAAAACTTAATAACATTATAATTAAGAATTAATACCTACTGCTAAATATCTTAGAGCTATAGAACTAGTTATCCTAAGTAAAGATATTTATAGCACTAGACTTATAAGACAGATACTACCTTATTTAAATAAAGAAAGGTAAAGAATAGAAAATAGCATTTAGGACTTGCTATAGACACTATAAGTATACTGTTATGCTATTTAGCTTACTAACGCACTAGCAATGTTCTAGACACTTATTAACAACGTATTATAAGCATACTTAGACAGATTTGTTGTTATATATCTAGATAATATTCTAATCTACTTAGAGACCTAAGAGAAACATATAGAACACGTTAAAAAGGTACTAACCTTACTAGATAAAACATACTTATAACTTAAACTAGAGAAGTATAAATTTTATAAGGAAAAAGTTAACTTCCTAGGCTACTTTATTAACTTATAAGGAGTTAGAATAAGCCTAAAGAAAATATAAGTTATTAAGGATTAGCTAAGGCTAACAAGTGTTAAGGAAATTTAGGAGTTCTTAAGATTTATAAATTTTAACTAAAGATTTATTAAGGAATATTCTATAAAAATACTCTCCTTAACAAGACTAACAAGGAAGAATACACCCTTTAAATAAAAGAAAGAACAAAAGAAAGCCTTCTAATAACTTAGAGAGGCATATATTAGCCCTCTAGCTCTAATTGCCTTCTAAAGTAAAGAACTGCTACGCTTTAAGACTAACGCATTAGACCTAGCTATAGGAGCATACATAACATAGCAACAAAATAGTTAGTAGCATCTAATTAAATACTATTTAAGGAGTTTTACTAGACTAGAACAACGCTATAACATATATAACAAGGAACTAATAGTAATTATAAACGCTCTAGAACATTAGAGAATCTACGTAGAAAGCTGCTTAGATCTAATAATCTTTATAGACTACAAGAACCTTATATACTTTACTACTACTAAGAAACTTATAGGCTGCTAGGCCTAATAGGTAGAAAGATTAGAACAGTATAAATTTAAGATTATGTATATACTAGAAAAAGACAATAGAAAAGCTAACGCTCTAAGCAGACAAAGCAACTTAGTTAGAAATAAAGAAGAGGTATAAGAGATGCTTCTATGTTAGAACCCTAACAGTTTACTAGGACCTATATAACAACTAAACGCTATCCTACGCATTAACAATAATGTTCTACCTAAGCTATAGAAAGAGATTATTAGACAACACTATAATAACCCTATACATAGGCACCTAGGAACAAGCTAAACGATAAAACTAATCTAAAGACACTATAACTTTAACTAGATAAAACATAAAGTTTTATAGTTTATTATAAAATATATAGACTAGTTATTAGAAAAGCAAACACAGTACCTACGCATAACATAGAGAAATATAACCTATGCCTATTACTAAGGCACCTTAGGATAACATTTTAATAGATTTTATTATAGGACTGCCTACTTTATAGGACCTTATAATAGAAATTATATATAACGCTATATTAGTTATAGTTAACATATTTACTAAGTATATTAAGCTAGTACTATTCTATAACAACTATATAGCTATATAGCTAGGATACGTTATACTAGATTAACTTATATAACACTATAGCATGCTATAATTAATTATTAGTAACAGAGACAGGCTCTTTACATTAAATTATTAGATAATATTAATTGCTATAATTAGAACAAAGAGAAAACTATCTATAGCTTACTATCTATAGATAGACAGACAAATAGAGAGAATAAACTAAACTCTTAAAGCCTATTTAAGGATATATGTTAATTAGAACTAGGATAACTAGGTATTGCTATTACCTATAGCATAACTAGCATATAACAATAAACTTTTAGAAGCAACAGAATAAACGCCTTACTTTGTAAATAACAAAAAGCACCTAAATCTCTTTAAACATATGCTACTAAGCATAAAGGCATAAGCTGCTATAAAGACTATAGAAAAATTAAAGTTAGTATATAACTAGCTATAACTTAACTTTAAAAATGCTTAACGTAAAAGCATTTTATATGTTAATAAAAAACAAAAAATAGCACCTTAGCTAAAGAAGGGAGATAGAGTTTACTTACTTATAAAGAACTTATATATAAAATAACTAAGCAAGGGATTAGATTATGTTAAAGTTAGACTATTTTTAATTAAGTCTAAGAGGGGACTAGTTAACTACTAACTCTAACTTCTACTAGATATATAGGTACACCCTATATTCTATGTATCCCTACTAGAACTAGCAGACCCTAAGACACTATTATAAAAAACATTTTAATACTAGATAGAAGAAGAGGACAAGTTTAAGGTTAAGAGAATTCTTAACTGCTAGGAACCTAACTAACGCGACTTCTAGCAAAGCAACTACTAATAAGAGTTCCTTATTAAGTAGAAAGGGTACCTACACTTAGAGAACACATAGGAGCCCTAGGAGAACCTAGGGAACTGCTAAAGGTTAGTAGAGGAATACTAAAAGACATATAACATAGGACAGCTACGCCTATACTAGGAGAACATTAGAAACCACCTATAGAGGAACTAAACAGGCCGCTTCTAGTTGCTAGCGCGTCATAGCTATGGGGCAACGACGCCACGACAAAGAAGGAAGGATCTAGATCCTCCTAAGCAGACCACATACTAGGAGTGAGCTCCGCAGGGCCCTAGGGCTAGGAGGGACTAGGCAGGTCCTTGTCTAGCTTAGCTAGAGACATTGTCTCTACCACGATTGCCTCCTCCACACGTTTTACGTTTAGCAACAACTGTTTTAACAAACAGTCTTCCTTAGCGCGCGCTACGCTTAAGGCTTTAAAGGCCCTATCCTGCTCCTCATAAGCTTCCTTTATCTAAGCGTCTAACTAACGCTTCTTAGCTACTAGCTATAAGAACTTGTTCTACGTTACTGCTATATTATAGCAGGCTCTATGCTAGAGGCATTTACTACACTTTCTAGAACGCATAGAAACCTTACACACTTAGGCATGTGACACGTAGTTTAAATACTTCTTTACTATAATGTTACTATATAGGCTAATAGCCTAGGCGAGCTTGTAACAACAGCAGGTACTAGGAGGAGTACAATTAGCAGACATTGTTTATAGAGACATGAACATAGAAGAGAGGGGGGATAGTGTTATGACCCTTATAGAAAGGTACTCACCTTATATAGAAGGTAGAGAGGAGGTTACATAGATTGCTGCTTTACTAGGCAATTATAACTACTTACTAAGACAGCTACGCACGTGACCTAAGCAGACACGTAACGTGCTTAGTGCGCTTAGTAACTAAGCACACTAAGCAGCCTAAGTATATATTAAACTCGAAAGACCCTTATAGACTTCTACGTTTAACCTCTTAGTTATACTTAATACATTAGTTACCTAATCCTTATAGATTATACCCTTAATACTATAAGATCACCCTACATTGCTAGACCTTATCTTTGCCCTAAGAATTAACTAACGAGACTACTGCTTCTACTAACAACTACTAAGCCCTTGCCTTCTCTTAAGAATACAAGACCTAGTAGAAGTAGCACTATAACAGCGGGGTCCTTTTCTTAGGCACTATTTATGCGCTTCTTTTAACGTGTTACGTCTTCCTGTTAATTCTCCTTCTCTGCCTTGCTTAACTTCTTCTTTCTAGGATCTTGTTTAGACTACTTTATAGACTCTTCTATTAACCCCTTTTTAGTAGGCTGCGTTATAGAGACCCTCTTTATAGGCTAGTCTACGGAGACCTTCTTTCTAGGCTCCTCCTTGTTTAGCCCCTTCTCACTAGACCCTAGGTCTCTAGGCTCTAGGTTGCTAGGCCCCTTGTTGTTAAGATCCTTGTCGCTAGAATCCTTGCTGCTAGAATCCTCGTCGCTAGATTCCTCGTCGCTAGGCTCCTCCTCGCTAGGCTCCTTCTTACTAGACCCTAGGTCTCTAGGGTCTAGGTTGCTAGGCCCCTCTTTGTTAAGATCCTTGTTGCTAGAATCCTTGTCGCTAGAATCCTCGTTGCTAGAGTCCTTGTTGCTAGGCTCCTCCTTGCTAGGCACTAAGCTAGGCTTCTTTCTTATACATAGCGTTATCTATGTTATAAGCCTATACTTCCTATCTTGCTTATGTATTACTGCTTTTGCTGTTATAGCTACTTCTTCTATAACCTCTAGCCCTCTATTACTGTTGCTGTTAGATTTAGACTTATTTTTGCTGTTAGAGATAGTAATAGGTTAGCTAGTAGGCTTAGGTAGCCTAGGCGTTGTTATTAAATTATTAGGCAGTGGCAGCAGGGGCGTAGGCTTAGGGGGCTAGGGCTTAGCAAGAAAAGAATTTAAGCGTGCTTAGTACTGTTAAAACTGTTCTTAAAGGGATATAATCTAAGCTTTAAGCTAAGCTATAAATATAATGTTGTTCTCTTTAAAGGGGTTTATAGTGTTTACGCTATTAGGGGCGTCTTTTCTCTATAGAGTGTTAGCGTATTATATCTATATGCCTTATAGTTACCTTATACACTTAGAGAAGCTGCTATAGTGTTGCTCTATTAGGTAGGGGCAGATTTAGTTAAGACTAGCACTTATATGTAGCAGAAGGTGTTATTATTAGGTGTAGGCAGCTACGCATAAACTTATAGTAAATTTTAACCTCTATGTTATAGTATGCCTTTATAGGTTAGTGCTATAATACTATAGCTATAATTATAGTTTAAGCTAGGGTATATAGTACTAAGGGAAGTAGCGTTCTATTGCTTAAAGCCACACCTAGTGCCACGCTAACTACTAGAATCTCTATAATAAGCATTAAAGGAGAACGCTAGCTCTAGCACCTCCCCCCTCTTATCTCAAACCTAGCGTGCGAGTTTTATTACTAGCGCCCCCTTATAATCAAGCGCGCTAAGCGCATAATTATTTTAATATCTTCTCCTCCTATAGCATAGTTAATACTAGAAAAATAGCCTAGATTATAGCGCCTTTATAATTCTAAACACCCTAGCGTATTTCTATAGTAAGGAGCTAGATAGAATTAACTTCTTATTACTATTGCTCTAGGGCTACATCACGACGCGCCTCGTTATTAAGCGTCCCCCTAGGCCTATATAAACCCCTCCTTCCTCTCCTCTGTAAACCTACTCTAGGCAAGGCCCTAAGAGAGAGCAAGCAAGGAGATAACTAGAACACTACCTCCTATAGTTGCTAGCGCTGCTAGTTTAGTAGGCATTAGTCCCTAGCGCCCTGCTATAGTTACAGCTAGGCGTCTCCTAGGAGTATATAAACTATCCCCCCCCCTATCCGCCGCTCCTAGAGCAACATATTAATATTAGCGAGGTGTAACAAGCCGCTCTCCTATAAATCTATAACAAGCGTCTCCTAGGACGTCTAGCGCCTTACGCTAAGCCTCTGCTCCCTTATCCTAAGCCTTTGCTGCCTTATACTAAGCCTCTACTACCTTACACTAAGTCTACGCTGCTTTAACTTATTAATATAGTAGCCCCTTAGCTAGACAGCAACTGCTATTTATACTAATAGGCTGCCCTAAAGAAATCCTCTAACTCTTATGCGTAACAAAGGCTACTTTAGAGTTAGTACGTTTATAAAGCAAGAGAGCTAATATAAGTTCCCTAAAGGGCTAGTCTTTAATTCTATACCTAATAGGCTAGCCTTACCTTTAGCAATAAGATTACTGCATTATACTACTAAGGGCACTTGTTAATAGACTTTACTAGCAGTAGATACGTTAGCGTAATCCTAGTTATAGGCTAAAGCTGTTAACTCTACTTGTTGCTAAGCAGATTGCCTATAGCAGTATTAATAAGCAAAGAAATCCCCTAAAACCTATAGTAGCCTAAGTACTTGTTGCTAACAAGCGTGCACGTATTGCTAACTTTAAGCACCTAGAAGCGTACTAAAGCAGCCTAAAGGCGCCTATAATCTAACAGAGCCCTTAACCTTAACTAGCTTACACTTCTAAGAATAGTTATAGCAGAGGAGCTAGAGGCTTGCCTTAAAGGGAACAGTTTACTCCTCTGCTGCTAGCTACTATTTCTAGTCATAGCCTGTTAACTCTTCTAACGTAGTATTAGTGTTAGTACTTAACAACAAGCCTATAAGTAGCTTTACTATAAACCTATGTCTAGGTCTATAATAAAGGGTCCCTATAAGCCTACGTCAAGCACCTGCCCACGCACTAAATAGGACTTTCGTAACGAGCTAACAATAGCCACCTGCCTAACTAGGCTAGCTAGTAAGATACTAAGGTTTAAATCGCCTAAACATGCTAGAGCGCTAAAGGGATTTTCTATAACTGCCTACTTAAACTTGTTATTAACCTGCACGAGTACTTTATAGGGGCAGCCTCCTAAAGGAGGCTATTGCTAGTAGACTTATAGGCTCCTAAAGAAGACCCTGCTATATAAACATATACTGCTAGACTTATAGGCTTAGAGACTACGCTAGCAGTAAGGCTTCTAAAGGAGACTAAGCCACTAATTATAAGCTAACTAGGCGCCTTAGAAGGCTTATAATTAATTAATTAGCCTTTGTTAGTCGCCCTTAATTTATTACTAAAAATAGCTCTTTCTTTTCTATCTATTACATATCTAGTATTGCTAAGTTAAAAGTTTGCCACAGGCTAGCGTCAAGGAGCAAGAGTGTAGGCGGACAAGCTATACTAGGCTAGTTAATAAAGCTTTAGTTAAGGGCGGGCAACTTTCCTTCTCGTTGCCTAGGCTTAGGCAGTTAGTCTAGGCGGTTAGTCTAGGCAGTCGAGTTAGGCAGGCAGGCTATGTATAAGGCTAGTTAATAAAGCTTTAGTTAAGGGGAGGGAGATCTTTTTTCTCTTTGCTATAGTAGGTAGACTAGCAATAGCTTAAGGAGCTATATACTTATTAGAAGCAACTTCCTTAGTGTTAGATTTTAGGCTTGCTAGGATTTAAAATACTATGTTTAGATATTGTTAAGGAGGATCTAAGCAGGAGCAGGGTATTAGCATCTACTTTTACTATTATAATTACATAGGTAAAGGTCAACTTGTTAGTTTACGTTAGATAGCAGGAGTTGTTTAATATTGTTATTATATAGAGGAGAATTAGTTAGTTAATAAAGTAGATTTAGGCTTAAGGTTAGTATATAGAGAGAATTAGAGGTATAATAGAGGTAGAGAGTGTTAAGGAGACAGAGGATTAAGCTCTATAGAGAGGAGGTGAATACCTTAGCGTAGCGCTATACCTAATTAGGACGAGTGCGTAATACTATAGCTACTCTCTTACTCTAGATAGCTACTCTTTTACTACTTAAATTTATATAAGATTCTTGTATAAATTAGAGTATTTAAGAGTATAGAGTAAGACTCTAGCAAGGAGTAAGTAAAAGTCTAGCGCGCTAGTGTCTTAGCATTATACTATATTCGCTACCTGCTGCTATGATGCTAATTGCTGCCTAAATTAACTCTATGAATTAGACTGTCACGTGAGCTTGTATATTTGCATATGAAATATAGGTTGCTTAATTAAAAATTAATAATATTAAGAGTTTTCTATAGAGAACTAGAGCTTAGACAATATAAGATGTTCCTATAATAAATTAAAGTTAATTTCTATACTTTATAGTGCTATAATTACGTAGTAAAGTACTATATAGTCCTTTCTATCTATATACAAGCTTAATTTTTATAAGACTTAGGAAAAGATTCTTCCTAGAACCTCTTAAATCTCTCCTTAGACTCTGCCTAGCTCTTCTACTACGAGGAAAGGTCTAGGAATAGCTAGTTGCTAGGGGCGTAGTGTAACCCCTTTAGATTCTCACGAACCTTATTCTCCTTAACTCTAGCAAAGTATAGCAAGAAGAGGTTATTCTACATAAAGTCCTTTACTACGTTGAATTTAGTAGCAGCCTTAATTACTGCTTAGTCCTCCTCTAACAGTCTAGCAAGGGAGTGCCTAGTCTGTTGCTGCTAGTCTTTCTTAATCTAACATAACAGCTTGCTTATAGATTTAAGCTAACTCACGTGTGTACTGCTGCTTGCTTTAACGTATTAGCGCGTAGTCTCTCTAAGTTAAAAGAGAGTAAGCACGTAGAGCCTAGTGTTGTTTATAGTATTAGGGCTGCTAAAGGCACTCTAGTAGCTATATTTAGAGAGGTTATGTCGTATTAGGGAGAGTGTAGCCTTAAGAGTTACACTCTTAGTAGTAGAAGCATACTCTATTATATAATAGAAACAGCAGAGTAAATTAGCAATAAGAACACTATAGCAATTAACTTCTATAAAGCTTATTTTAGTGCTAGAATAGTTAGCTCTAATATAGTTATAGTTATAGGTATTAGCTAAGGTCCTATCTAATTTACAAGCCTTAACTAGCGTTAGAGACTGCAGGACAGTAGGCGCTGCTTTTTTAGTGCTATCTAGCAGAGTATTTAGATATTCTAGCATAGCAGCAGTAGGCAGGCGACAGGCAGGGGGAAAGCAAGAAGAGTAATAAAGTATAGAGTATATAGCCTGCTAGCGTAGAAATTTACTATTTTACTTTGCTTTATTATATAGCAAGTCTCTAACGCATAGATTTTTGTTACGCTAATATAATTCTATAGTGTTGTCTTTATATTATTAAAATGGGCTTCGAAATCGGACTCTGCACCTCCACGCGGTGAAGCCTAGGAACCTGATCCTTGAGGGGATCAGAGCCAGCGCAGAGACGTCGTGTTGATGGCGGCGCGGCGGGTGGCGATGCCCTGTGGTGAGACAGAGCAGAGTTTTCACCGCCGCTGCGCGCGACGCAGCGCGCACTACAACACGCCTACGATAGTTAGAAACAGTTGCGAACCCCTATAAACTAACAGCTATGTATATACTTATAGCAACTACATAACAAACGCTTAAAATATAACCTCTACACCCTGTTCCCTCTATACGCAGACGAAATAGCAGCCTAGGCAGACCTCTTATACTAGGCTAGACGAACCTCTCACTGCCCCTCGCCTCTATAACTACGCTAAGCTAGATAACTATGATCATAAGACGTGGATCGTTACTCTCTCCTATAGGAGAGAACCTAGGCTAGGACCCTAGGGTAACAGACACCTAATACTAACTAGAGGCAGAGATCCTGCTCTGCGTAGAAGAGGAGGGTCCTATAGGACGGACAGTCACGTTGCAACGGCAGTCTAGACATTATGTTGCAACGACAGGCGCTAGAAGAACAGTAGACGTAGAGCCTATACTAACAGAGCATAGGGAGGGGAGGGAGAGGGTAGAGACAGACATACGTAACATACTAGGTATAAGGGACGCTAGACACTAAAGGCATATATAACTAAGGCTAAAGAAAGAGGGACAAAGTAGGTAGTTAAGGCTAGAGGACAATAGCACCCTACTAGTGTAGGCGTTACGCCTGCGCTTGCCTAGGGACGCACATATAGCACATTAGCGAAAGGTGTTTTTCCCCTAGTACAGGCAAGCCCTTGGGAGCTGCTTCTATGACTAGCTAACAGGGGGTTTTTTGTTCACCTAGTGTAAATTATGGCAAAAGTCTACATAAGCTACTAGAGCTTAAATTAGACAGTAAATAGATTAAATAATAATAATAATAATAATATTATTATAATTAGGCTAGTGTATTAAAACAGAGGCGCTTACTAGTAGACTAGACTCTATACTAACTACACTATCTTGCTACCTTTCTCTCTTCCCTCTCCCCTACTATTCCCTAAAAACTCTTCTGCTAGGCTCTTGCCTTATACTACTGCCTGTCCTTAGACCCCCTAAACCTATTGCCTATAATGCCCTAAACGCCTGCTGTTGCTGCCCTCTATTAAGCTAGCTGCCTACGCCTTTAACTAGCCCCTAAGCTATAGAAGTTCTACTGTTAGTGCTATATACTAAAGGAGAATAGTGCGAGACATACTATGTCTTAAAGAACCTACTACTAACACTTTAAGATATATAGAGACAGGGGGTTTAGGTTTAATTAAGCAGAGGCTAATATACTAGAAGAGTATAGACAATAATAGGCCCTTAATAACACTAACAAGGAAGACGTAAGCAATAGCAGTAATAATAACAATAATAATAGCAATAATAAGGATTGCTATAATGCTACACGCTAAATACGCTAACACTACGAGGATAAAGTAGCAGAGGATAATAGTATTCCTTATTAGGAGACCCTAACAGTAGACGATTTCCTATCTAAATTAGCATATAACTATAAAAGTCTTAGCTAATGTAACGTAGATAGACTCTCTCCTAGTAAGTTATTACTTGCCTAATACTATAGACTAACAGCTTATAGAATAGAAAAAGCAACTTATTAATCTCTAAATATATAACGCGTGGATAGGTACGCTAAGATTAATATAGAAAAAGCAACAGGCTGCTCTTTAGCGCGTATATAATATTAATATAGGAGATCTAGTCTAGAAAGGCTATACGCTGCTTATAGATAAGGTGCTATTAGAACTAAAGTAGTATAACTGCTATGTTTAGAGGTGTATAGTATTTGTTAGGCAGCATATTAACCTAATAAACTACGTAGTCTATAGTAGGCCAAAGTACTGTTTAAGAGACTCTAGTTCGCTAAAATCTAGCCTTCTATATATCCCTTTAATCCCTAGGCTACTTATATAGTACAAGAACCTAGTCTAAGCAAACAAACTATAGGCGTACTAACACTACTTCCCTGTTAATAGCAAGAGCAACAAAATAGAGAACGTATTCTCTAGGTTATAGTATAAACACTGCTGCTACGTCTTATAGAAATTTAGGGACCTCTATAACCTAGCCCTCTAAATAACCCTTAATAGAGTTAGTATTATAAAAAACCCTAAGGCCTACTAAAAGTTTACTCTGTTAGTTATATATAACCTAAACCTACTCCTAATAGTGCGCGACAAAGAGGACAACGCGCTAATAATTTTAACTATACCTAGAACTACTAATCCTAAGTATATAGATACCTTCCTAGAGCCTCTAATAGAGGAGCTACGAGCGCTTAATAAGGGAGTACTAAACGCCCTTAACAGGTTGTTTATTAACACGCCTTAAGCTAACAACAACGCTATAGCAAGCAAATACTTTACGCTCTAGGCGCACCTAATTTTAGTTACTAGCATGTATACACCCTGTAATATAACAAGAGCTAACTATAGTAAATAGGTAATAGGCCTATAGTAGCAGGCGTAATAGGCACGAGAACCCTAGGTGCATTAAAAAAGGCCTGTTAACTCTATAATATTAAAGGATGTTTAGGCGATGGAAAGACCTACTACTTCCCCTATAGAGACAACCTAACTATAAGAGATTATCCTAGAGAACTCTATAATATTATAGAAGCTATTGTAACGGCGCAGGCACGACAATGGGTCCGAATGCGGTGGGAATCCACTTAGAGGCATATGGGAGTGCGTGGGGACTCAGGAACCTGGGAATTCCATTGACACCTATAGGCCTCGTACGAAAGGATATAGAAAAACTACCAAGCTAGCTATAGGGAGGAAGGGGAGTATATACATGAGGGAAATAGGGGTATAGCTAGGGGCAGGGGTCAGACCTGATACGGTACGCGTTCGGGCCTGATGCGGGACACGTTCGGACCCAAAGGGAAATTGGCAGACCCCTGATTAGAGGTTAGCAGGACTTGGCCTAGAACGAGGTCGTTACCTCGTTATACTACCCCCCTCCTTATAGGCTAATAGTCCCTTATTAGCGTTAGTTAGGATAGTCTTTAGAGCTAATTTAGAGGGAATATAGTCTTTGTTTACTTTCCTAAAAAGAATCTGCGTAGGTGACTGTAAACAAGGTGTTATTGCCTATAGAGATATCTTTATAATATGTAACGTTAACCTAAGTTAGTAACTGCTTGTTGTTGTTATATACCTAGCTCCTAGCTAACAGTTATGTGTTAATAGCAATCTTGTTAGCTATAGCAACCTAATTAGCTACCTACATATATATCTTGTTGCTATACGTAGTGTTTTTAATTTCCTTAGCTATCCTACCACTTACTGCCAGTACATATTGTCGCGCCCTCTAGTAAATTGATGTCCTAGCTAGCCTGCTAACTGTCGTAGGCAAGCACACGCACACACACAAACACACACACACACACACGCACACGCACACGCACACGCACACGCACCATGCCTCTTTGGCCCCCTCCTAGAGCCTCTTTAGAGGCCTTCCGCGTTATCTGCCTTTGGGCTACACGTGCGCTTGCCCATGGCTAGCGCGCGTTGTTTTCTTTCTAATCCCTAGGATTAAAGAAGTGTAAGTATTATACCTTACGTAACAAGAAGTGTAATCCTATATAATACATGTCTAACACTACTAGGGTTCTAGTCCTAACACATGCGTAGATCCCCTCCTACTACAAGGAAGAGTTCCTAGTCCTCTAGGGCTATCTTAAGATATAGGCAGCAGCCTAATACGCAGAGAGTGGAGAGGATAAAGAGGTGCCTTTAAGGCTGTTTTAGAGTCCGCTTATAGCCTAGCGCTAGTTGCTTAGGTAGTGAGGAGTTAGGAAGCTAGTCTTCCTATAGCTAGTATTTAGGTGGCCTTATTCTACTAAGGTACTAAGCTGCTCTGTTAGGTTTTAGCCCTAGAGGCTCTAGTGTCTAGCCTTTAGGCTAACATTATAGCGCTGTTAGACAGCTAAGGACAAGGCAGAGCAGGTTTAGGTCAGGTTTAGCGAGGAGAGAGGAAGAAAACAGTAGTAGGGGAGGAGGAGAGGACAAGGGAGGCGTCTAATAGCACGCTGTTAGACCCTCTAAGCAATATGTCTATAGATTTATAGTAATTCTATATAATATAATTTAACTCTCTACTCTTATACTTTGTTGTCTGCTAGGTAATCTATGTTCTCTACACTAGCATTAAATGCCTTAATCTACTTAATTAATGCCCTAAGAGGTTCTAGCTAATTTAGATAGTTATTATAGAAGGCTTTTAGTTTATATAGGGAACCTATAAAGTTTAAGGCCTAGTACTAGGCTAGGTTAGAGTCATGTCCTACCTATCTTACTTAGTACTTAAGCGTCTTCTAGTAGAGCTTACTAGCTAGTATTTCCTTAACTTTCTATTCTTTAATCCTATTAATTATAACTATAGGGGGTTTTAGAGCCTCTTGTCTTAGCAGGGGATCCTAGGGTCCTTATATAGTAGGTTTAGTATAAAAACATTATGTATTTTTAAGCCTAGGGGTAGCTATAAGCAATATAAGTTTTCTACTTGTTCTAGTACTTTAAAGGACCTTTCTATTAATTAGATAGCTTTTAGCTTAGTCTTAGAACTGCTAAGTTCTAGGTGTCTAAGTAGACTATGTTACTAACTGTCTAATTAACTAGTTAGCAATAGCAGTTAACTACGCTTCGCATCTAATTCTAGGCCTTCTCTATATAGGCTTTAGCTGTTCCCTAGGCAGCATATATGTAGGTTATAAGTGCTAGGGCATCCTTATAATTTAATTTGTCTATAGCTATAACAGGTTTAGTTAAGTGTTTCTAGTCCTAACTTTAGCGTAGTTTAGAGCTATATAGGACTTAATATAGCAACATTCTAATTACTATGTAAGGCAAGGTTATCTAAGCCCTGTTAATTATAGGCAGTAAGGAACTCTAGTTATCTTAGTAGAAGGATATAAAAGGCCTTAGCCTTTAATTAATATACTTGTTTATAATCTCTGTCTAGCTATCTGTTTCCTTATAGTAGGCAGTAGAGAGCTTAACCTTTACTCTATAATCTAACAGAATTTAGACTAGAAACTAGATATAAACTAGGGTCTATAATTAGAAATAATAGTTTTAGGTATGTAGCTAAAACAGTATACCTATTAAACAAACAGGCAGCTATTCCCTAGGCGTTAATTGTTTTATAGCAGGGAATAGATATTGCTTGTTTTAACAGGCAATTAATTATAACTATAATCTAGTTATATCTAGACTTGTCTAGAGGAAAATCCTTAAAGTTAATACATAGGTGCTACATTAGTTAATTAGAGATAAAGAGAGGTAAATTAATCCTAGGGTTTAGGTCTGTTTTAGATGCGCTTTATAACAGAGAATGCAGTTCCATACGTATCGCTTACACGTAGCCTCTATGCCCTTCTAGTAGTACTTTTAGGCTAGCAGCTAGTAGGTTTTAGTAGCGCTTAGGTGTGTAGAGGACACTTAGTTATATACTTCTTAAATAAGTTAGGTGCATAGCAACAAGCCTGCTAGGACATATAAACATCTACGTAGAGAAGCAGTCTGTTCTCTATCTAATAATGCTAGAGTATAAGTGTTTGCTCCTATATAAAGGAGGCTTAATTCTTTAGAGCAATACGTTAATTAACTCTAAAGAATCTAGAGACATAACCTAGTTCTGTCTTTAACAACATTTAGCATAACTGCTTAAGTTTTATATAGGTAATATATAACTAAGCTAGTTTAGAGTTAATTTAGGGGTAAAGTTAGTATAGTCCTAATAGGACCCTTAACTAGTTATTAGTTTAAGCTATTCTTAAATTTCCTACGTCCTGTTTATAACGACTTAGGATGTCTGCCCTAGCATTGTTCTTGCCTAGGGTGTACTTAATTTAGAAGTAATACTAAGCTAATTCTTTAGCCTAGCAGACCTAACGTGTATTAAGGACCTTTGTTGTTATAAAGTATTCTAACAAACAATAATTAGTATATACTAGGTCCTTGTTGCTACTAATATAAGCTTAGCCCTCTACTATTAAAAGCAGTAAAATTATAAACAGTTCCTTATTATATATTTCCTAGTTTAGCTCTAAACTAGATAGGACCTTGCTATAGAACAAAACAGGGTACTACGTTCTGTTAGCATGTTGTTAGGATAGAACTCTAGCAATTACCCTATCTAAAGCGTTAGTTTTAACTTTTATATCTAGCTTAGATTAAAGTAGCAGAGCGTAGGTATGCTTAGCAGCGCTAATTTTAGCTTCTTAAACGCTATATTATAGTCTAAACTCTATATAAAAGGGGTTATAGAGCTCTAGAGCGTAATTATTAGCTTTGCTACTAAGAGAATTCTAGAACAAACTGTTAATAGAATCTAGTAAAGCCTAGGAAGGACTTTACACCTATAACAGTAGTAGGTAGTTGCTAGCTACGTAGCGCCTTAACTTTCTCTAGATTAACCTCTAGTCCTTTGTTTAAGAGTATATAACTAAGATACTTTGTTTAGGTAACGTAAAATTTGCTTTTCTTAATATCTACCTATAATCCTGCTTAGCGTAGCCTTTCTAAAACTTTCTTAACGTGTAGGTATAGGTGCCTTGTCTTTAGAGTAGATAAGGATGTTATCTAGATAGGCAATATAGAAGTTGTCTAGGTAATTAATTAAGACGTTGTTTATATAGCGCTAGTAAGTTATAGGGCCGTTGCATAATCTAAAAGGTAGAACTTTATACTTATAGGTTCTATATCTAGTCTAAAACATAGTATACTCCTTAGAACCTAGGTCTATCTAAATTTTGTTAAAAGCCACGCGTATATTAAACTTAGTAAAGATTACTGCCTTAGTTAGCTAGGCTAAGAGTTTGTCTATGCGTAGTATTAGGTACACGTCCTTATAGGTAAGAGCGTTAAGTTTCTAGTAATTAACATAAATACGTAGATCTCTATTTGCTTTTTATACGTAAAGAATAGGGAGGCAAAAGGGCTCTAACTCTGTTAATATACCTATGCTTTAGATTGTCTATAATATATTTCTTTATAGCCTCTAGTTCCTTAACGTTTTGCTTATATAATAGGCTATAGCTGTTAGGGAGAGGTTCTGTTAGGACAATCTTATAGTTATATAGACAATGTTCTAGCAGTTAGTAAGCTATAGTTTTGCTAAATACATCCTAATACTAATAGTATTTAGAGGGTAATTAGAGGTTAACTAACGCTTTGTTCTCTGCCTTGTCTTTAAGCTATAGCGCTTGCTTGTCCTTAATTAGGCGCTCTATCTTATAGATAAAAGTTAAAAAGAACTTGTTCTCTTTCTTCTTTATGTTAAAATAGAACGCATTTGCTAATATAAGGGCAATAGTAGGGAATAGATGCTATTTAGGTTTATATTAGACCTTTTAACAGACAGACAGAAGAATAATTTAAGTGCCTTAGAACTATAGGCTAGGGGAGATTAAAACGATTTTAGTAAGCGTAGCAAACCTCTAATGTAGTAGATTATAGGCTATAAGACTGCTATACTATTCCTTTTCCTATAGAGCGTTACGGCGTTAGATATCTAGCTCTACCTCTTCGTCACGCGTTAGCTAGGTTAATTACATAAGCATAGAAGGCGTAGGATTATAAGTAGCAGGGTAGGTACTAGGCTATATAATCTAATTCTAGTCTATATTAAGCTAGAGCTTAAAGCGACGTAACTACTTAATGCTAATAATTAAATCCTAGGCGCCTAGGTCTATAACTATAAAGAGGCAGTTATAGATAGTTCTCTTATTAATTTAGAGGTGTAAGCAGATGTACTAATTAACAGGAACCTAGATTTAATCTTAAAAACCTTTAACAGTAACCCTATAGAGTAGCTGCTAGATAGGTACATAGAGAGACTAGGACAGGGATCCTGCTACTAATAAGTTAAGGAACAGAAAACCTTATGCGCTAGTGTTAATTAGAGAGTTTAGTTAGACACTAATGCCTTTTAAACATAAAAAGTAGAGACTTAGAAGTGTTTTCCTCTAAACAAGCGTAATAGGTTAATGCTTAATAGATTATACTTATTTAGGCCTAGGATAGAGAGTTTGCCTAGGCGTCTCTGTTTCCTATCTAAGATCTGTCTAGGTTATATTTGTTTACGTCTAGAAACTCTTCTTCTAGTTCTTATTGTTCTAACTTAATTTCTTATACTTAAGGGACAGGGCAATTATTTATAAAATGTCTAGGCTTACTATAATTATAGCAATTGCTAGGGTTATATGCCTTTCTAGGTTAGGGGTTTTGCTTAGCTATTAGGAATAACTAAGGTAGACTAAGGGGCTAATATAGGGCTATTTAGACCTAAATGTACTATAGGTTAGTTTTAGGTTCTTAGCAAACTTCTAAGACTAATCTATAGGGCCTTAACAGCAGAGACTAGCTCTAAATATAGTCTAGGACTACTAGGTTACTCCTCCTTTCTATGTTATAGGCTGTTAAGTAGGCGACTATAGTTTTAAAGGAATCTCTTAAGTGTGTTTAAAACCTAGGTTTAGCATCTATAGGCTAGGGGATAGCTTCTTCTATAGGTAGAAAAACTATTCTGTTTTAGATATAGATTCTTAATTGCTACGCTAATAAAACGCGCCTTAAAAGCAGGGAACGCTTCTCCTTTATCTATCTAGAGAGCCTAGAAAGCCTGCTATGCCTTAGTCTCTTTATTGCTAGTAATAAAATAAGTTCGTAAGAGCTTAATTATTTCTTCTATAGTTATAAACTAGAAAGCATCTAACTTAGCTAGGTATCTAGGCTCTAGGTATTCTTTTATAATACTAGAAGCATGTCCCTATACTAACGCTATGCGTGCTCGCTTGCTTTAATAGTAATCTATATTAATCTTAAGTTAGTCTATAATTAAGGCTTGCTACTATTTAAAAGTAGGTTCCTTGCTATCTATAAGGCTTTTAATCTTAGGCGTGCGTTTAGTAAGGTAGGCTTAGGTAGGTTTAGAAGTGCTAACAGGGTCTCTTACTTACGACGTAGTAAGAGTGTCTTAAGGCAGGGTTAGAAGTAATGTCGTAGTCTAAGATTACGTAACTTAATTAGCTAATTAGCAACTTAGAGGATCGCTTACTAATCTATCTCGCCTTATGTATTTAAGCAACTCTTGTTTAATCTTTTCTATGTAACATAAATATATTATTATTATTATTAATTCTTGTTTACTGTCTAATGCAAGCCCTATTGGCTTATGTAGACTATTGCCACTATTTACACTAGGTAAACAAAAAACCCCCTGTTAGCTAGTCGTAGAAGCAGCTCCCGAAGGCTTGCCTATACTGGGGGAAAAACACCTTTCGCTGATATGCCGTATTTGCGTCCCTAGGCAAGCGCAGGCGTGACGCCTGCGCCAGTAGGTTGCTGTTGTCCTCTAGCCTTAACCGCCCACCCTGTCACGCTTGCCTCTACTAGTGATGTCTCCCTTGTGTGTAGGTACTGCCTCCTGTCCTGTATAGTTGTCCGCTACGCTCCCCCTCCCCCCTCGCGCCTCGCCCCTAGCGCTACTGTCGCTCCTCGCAGGCGTTAACGGCGCGTTTTGTTATGACCCCTCTAGCACCTCACTGGTAGTATGCGGGGACTATCTGCGCGCTGTCGCCGCCGTCGCACGTTTTTAGGCCCCTCTAGCGCCTCACTAGTAGTATACGGGGTCCATCCGTGTGCAGCGCCGCCGTTATCCCGGCCTCTCTAGCACTGTACTAGTGGTATGCGAAGCTTAGGTCGCCAGCGTCTGTCCGTCGCACAGCCGCTGCTGTTTCGTCTGCCTAAGGGTGTGAGGGATAAGGCGTTTTGCTATGTTGTTATATTGTTGCTGTTAGGTGCTTAAGGATAGTCCTTTATGTTAATAGAGTTCGCGAACTGTTTTTCTAACTGTTATGGGTGTTGTTTGTAGTAGCGCTGGTGTGAAAACTCTACACTGTCTCACTATAGAGCAGCGTTACCTACCGCACCACTATCAACGTGACGTCTCTGCGCTGGCTCTGATCTCTGTAAGAGTCAGGTTCCCAGGCTTCACCACATGGAGGTGCAGAGTCCGATTTCGAAGCCTAACATAAATATATAATACTCCTTTTATTGTTTAAAACCTTATTAGATTAAATTATTGCTTTTCTACTTTATAGTTATAAGCCTAGCGCTATAATAATTATAGAGAAAGATTTCCTCTATGTATCCTCCTACTGTTAGCAAAAGCCTTAATTTAATTACTCTAATTATTGTTTACTCCTTACGTATTTATAAAGACCTTTATTTACTCTAAGCAAACTGTCGCATGCTGTTATATAACTATTATAATAGATTCTACGTCTAAGGCAGTTAAGACATTAGTTTGCCTTAAGGACTATACTACGTTTAACGACTAGTATAACACTCTATAATACTTAGCTAGGTTAAAGGGCATATAGAAATACATTAACCCTAATGCTGTTAAAACACTAGTTGCTATTCTAGGATTAAACACTCTAGATAGCACTATCTTAAGCATAATAACGTAGAAACAGCTACTTGTTAATAAGAAACTAATCTGCCCTAAGCTACTAGCTAAGTTTCCTCCTGCTAAGAACGAGACTGCTAAGACAGCAGCATCTTATAAAGAGACAAACAAGTCTTAGCTTAAGACGTACTTGCTCTAAGTAAGCAATTATTAGGCAAGTATAGTTAAGTATACTAACACTAAGAATACTCTTAACACTATATCTAACTAGATTATAAAAAGCGTTAACTAGAGCATCCTTACTCCTATCTATAGCAAGTTTATTAGCTAGGACGACACTTTAACTTATGCGCTAGTCTATAAGCTTAAAAGGATCTACGCTCTACGCTTATTAAGCACTTAAGAGCTTATTTGCTAATAATATTAACTTTACTTAAAGAAAGCTAAGGCTTCTTAAGTTAATATTAACACTTAGTTTTATAAATAAAGCAATCTCTATTATAAAGCTCTTATTAATAACATTATAGAGGTTTAAGAGGAGCTTGCTGTTATAGACTAGCTATAAGCCTTAAACTTAAGGATCGCACTAGCATAGGCAACCTGCTAGCTTTAGAAACGCTTTAAGGACAACAACTTACTATCCCTTAACAAGCTAGAAGAGTTGTTTTTAAGACTCCTTTAGATAAATTAGATCTAGACTGCTATAGGCATTAAAGGAGCTAGAGTTTTTGTAACTTTTAGAGGGGAACGCTTAAGCAGCTAATCTAATATTTTACGTAGCTTAAGTCCCTCTAGAAACATAAAAAATAGAGTAGTATGCCCCTGCACTACTCCTAAAAGAGCTAAGCATTGTTAGAACCTAGCTACTTGTTTAAAATTAGAATTAGCTTTAACTAGGAAATTTGTTTATAGAAAGGCAAGCATCTTGCTTACGCTAACTAAAGCCTTAGCTATATGCTAATAATTTATACGTCTAGAATAGAAAGAATTACGTAAGAAGCTAGTTAAAAGGGGTTAGATTATAGAGGATTTTACTATTTATAGACCTAGAAGCACTAGAGGCTTAGAAGTAGTTATAGTTGTTATTAACACTATAATGTTCCTTAGTAATTGTCTATCTAGAGGCCTAAACCTCTCTAAAGCTATGTTTAATCTGCTTAACATGTTTTAGAAGCATCTATTAAGCAACTTAACTATCCTTAATAGTAGAGCATTAACTTACTTAGTTAACAACAAGTCTCTTTTAATACTAGGCTTATTTAAAGCTAGTCTAAAGGGAGTTCCTATGACTATTAAAGCAGGCACTTAAAGCCTTGCTATTAAAGGAGAAGGAACTAGGCTTATAAAGAGAGTCTTTAGTAGAAAACATAAGGACCTACGTCTTATAAAAGTAAAGGTTATTAAGGGTTTCTATGTTAATATAGTCTCTTAGAGGCTCCTTATAAACGCTAGCATCTAGTTTTTAGGATTTAACAACACTCTTTATATAGGCAACCTTAGGTTAAGCACTATTAAAAAGAAACTCTACTCTGCTAGTAACCTTCTATTTATCTAATATAAGCCTCTCTCCTTTTATTCTTAGTTTTTTGCTATAGTTAACGTCTATAAGACTATTATATAAAAATATTATAAGAATAGACAGCAAGAATCTCTAGCATCTAAGAGCAGGCTATTTAGGAAAAGAAGCGTTAAAAAGGCTCGTTATATTAGCCTAAGGTGTGAAAATTAATAGAATCTCTAGGCGTAATTGCGAGCATTGTTCTGTAGCTTATGCGACCTTTATGGGTTAGGCTCTATAGTGCACTGCTTTGTAAAGCGGCTAAAGTAGGTTTATACATAGGTATAGTAAGGAGATAAAACAGGAAACAGAAAAAAGAGACAGAAAACGCGATTGTATTGCTTGTGTTGTTGTTCTAGCTAGGGGCAGGGAGAGCTAAGCTCGACGACCCTACGCGAGCTCGGGCCTCCCCGCTAGCATCACGTGACTAGGTCACGTGACTAGAAAAGGGGCAACGACCTGAGAGGCGCTGCACTGTACTGCGTACGGACACTAGCAACTTTTTCTTTTTAAGAAAGCAGCAGCCAATGCTATATAGTCCTTTTTTCTCTATATATAACTACCCTTTGTAGATTCTACCTAAAGAATACCTTTCTATTACATGATTTCCTTCTCATGCGCTAGCTAGGTTAACAGTGTAGTTAAACAACTAAACATGCCTTTGTTAGATTATAATAGCTTAGGGTTTGTAGTAGCAATCTATGTCTTAGTAGGCTTCGCGCGTTGCTATTAGTATATGTCCATAGGCAGCGTGTACCTAGCAGGTGGCCTGCCTAGTTAGGTAGCAAAAGGTGTCTATTTGTTCGCCTTTATAGGGTAGTAGGGGTGAGCTTATGTGGCGTTATTAAGCTCTGCGTAATAGCATTATAGGTTCTTATACGTTTATGTTATAAATTCTAGGTATAGGGGTTAAAGAGGATTATGCAAGCCTTAGGGCATGTCTTTAGCAGTAAGAGAGGGTATATGTATCGCGCGCTCTCTTTCTAATCTCCTTTTCTCTTTCTCTTTATAACCTTTACCTCTTCTAGCATTGCTATACATATCCTTTACACTTTCCCAAAGTATATTTTCTTTCTGTTAAAGGGATTTAGATGCTATATAATGCTAACAAAGTTCGTAGTACACAAAACATAGCTCTCTAAGCTCCTGCTAGCAACTAGCAGGTCATGTTTAGTCTAGCCTAGCTCTAGGCCACTCTGCTTCCCAATAGCCGCATCTGTATCACGCTGCCTACTAGCTAGGCTAGCAACTACGCCTTCGTGGCATCTATCTATGTTAACGTACGTATTTAGTCTTTGTTCCTTTTTTTCTTTTTTGCTATTATACGCTAACAAGGTTAAAAGGACAACAAAGATTAAGTAGCTGCTATGTGTAACGAGGTAACGACCTCGTTCTAGGCCAAGTCCTGCTAACCTCTGATCAGGGGTCTGCTAATTTCCCTTTGGGTCTAAACGTGTCCCGCATCAGGCCCGAACGCGTACCGTATTAGGTCTGACCCCTGCCCCTAGATATACCCCTATTTCCCTTATGTATATAGTCCCCTTCCTCCCTATAGCAGGCTTAGTAGTTTTTCTATATCCTTTCGTACAAGGCCTATAGGTGTTAATGGAATTCTTAGGTTCCTGAGTCCCCACGCACTCCCATATGCCTCTGAGTGGATTCCTACTATATTTAGACCCATTGTCGTGCCTACGCTGTTATATTATATAGAAAAACTTGCTTTTACTAGTAACAGCCTTTTTAATAATATTATATTAATTATTTGTTTAACTACGTCTAAGCCCTAAGACGCGTCTAATTTAGTTTAGGTTATAGTACTTATACACTGTTTATATTAAATTATTTAGTCTATAGACAGGATCTTAGAGACCTCCTGTTAACTAAAGCCTTTAGGTTTAGAACTTTCTATCCCTTATAATTAGGATTATCTTTAGAAAAGTTATATAGAGTGCGCTAAGTAGAGACTTAGAGACTACTAAGAACTGTTACGAATGTCGTTCGCAACATAGGAAGTGGCGGCCACGCAGTGGACGACAGGGGGTACCTCAGGGGGTCGAGTTCGATCTAGTCGAACCCGACGACGACAACCCTTACATCAAAAGATTAGATAATGCCGACCTTAGCGAGGAGGCTTGGCATAACCTAGACACGTGATCTAACATCACGTGATTGATCTGTCGCTCTGTAGAGACAGATAACAGATTAGTGATCTGCTACTCTAGAGGCAGATTAATAGATTAGTATCTGCTGCTCTATAGAGGCAGATTAACGGATTAGAAGGAAACAGACTAGTATATAGGGACTATAAGTCCCCTAGTTGTTTCCTTTGTAGTTAATCTTATATTCTTGCTTATAGGCACCTTTAATAAGTAACACTTTATTATAAACTAACTATAAGTATACTATTAACTACTACTCCTAACGCCTGCCTTATACTGTTTAAAGCATAACTACCCCTACGCTCCTCTAGCAACCCTCCCTTAGCCTAAGGCTTAGGCAAGTTACTGCCCTAGCGTTATACTTTAACTACCTAATAGAACAATATAATAGCGTCTACTTTAAAGGGATCCTTCTCTATAGGAGAATCTAGTTTAGCTAAGTTTATAGAAAACTTAAACAAATAAGACAAGAATAACTTAAGGCAAACAAGAAGACTTAAGAATTAGAAGAACAGCTAGAGAGTCTTACTATAGCAGCCCTCTAACTAGACCCTTTTAATAAAATTACTAAACTTAAGACTTAACTTAAAAAATACTAGAGCAAACTACTTAAGCTTAGGTTACTAGACAAGTTTAACAGAACCTAACATAAACTTTATAGCTTCCTAGCCTTAATAGCTATCTATATAGACATTAACATAAACAAACTCCTAGACAACGCTAGCAGGTTATATTTATAGCAGCATACTTTACTAGAAAGGCTATAAATTAGTTTAAGACGTACCTTAACAAGAAGATAGGGCTAATAGAGGAACACTAGAGCGTAGAGACGCGTGCCCTGTTTGCTAGCTACTAGTACTTTAAAAAAACTTAGTCTTATATTTAGAATATAGACGCTAAAAGAGTTATAGAACAAAAAATTAACTGTCTCTAATAAACTAAGTCTACGTTAGCATATACCTCTAAATTTAAGCAATTAGCATCTAAAATTAAATAGAACTAGTTAGCCTTAATGTTATAATACTATAAAGGATTAAAGGACTTAGTCTAATATAAAATAATCTAAATAGATTATGCCTATACTCTCTCTATACTTATTAAACAAGCTATTAAAATTAATAACAGCTTATACCTCTAGAACTAGGAGAAAGGAGAAACTTTAGACATAGTTAGAAGAAAGGCAACTACTATAGACTAGAACCTATAGTCTTAGGAGCAAACTAAGAATCTAACAAAAAAGACTATAGGGCTAATTCTAACAGAAACCTAAGGGAGACTGCTATAATTATAGTAAACTAGGACACTTTGCTAGAGAATATAGATTACCTAAGAAAGAAAGTAGATTCTAGAACAGGGAATTAGGTTGCTATAAACAAGGAATTAAAAGAAAAAATAAGCTAAAGGGAGCGTACCTAGAAGGAAAGGGACGCACCTAAGAAACGTATTATAGCTAACTAGGAGCATAATAGCTTATACTAGACCTTCTATAGTAAAGACAAATGCCTAACCTACTATAGCATAAAGGTAAATATAGGATATTAGCCTAAGGAGGCTAGGCTAGCTATAACTTAAGGGAAAACACTAGCTATTAACAAATACCCTAAGATAGAGCAGTTTGCATAGAAACTAGACTCTAACAGCTTGTCTATAGAACAAAGAGATTCTAACAAAGCTATGCCTACACCCTTATAGACTGTCTAGATAGTAAGGAAAGGATAACAAAGACAACAATAACGTTATGCTATTACGTAATAACAATTAACTAACAGCAGCATGTAGAAAGATGCTATAACATAAGGTACCTTTAGAGGACCTAACAACTAGCAAAACACTAGCGC
>MCFA01000343.1:0-32142 GCA_002105025.1 Clohesyomyces aquaticus
CTTCCTAATTAAGCTATCTGTTCTATATAGTGCTTCCTAGCTTATGTAGTGCTTTCTGTCCTGTTCCTATACTATCTCTTTCTTTTATAGTTCCTATTGTTACATTAGTTTTCTTAGTAATTAGCATTACCTACTAGCGCGCTCTATAGGCTTTGCTATTATTTGTAGAGGAGTAAGGTATAGGATAATACTATACCTTAAAAGTGCTTAGAGTTAGGCCTAAACCTACGCTCCTAGCGATCCTTATAGAGTTAGAGATAAGACGCTCTATAGTTAATAGTAATTACTAAGGCATCACGTAAGATTAATGTTGCTGTTATACACTTAATTTTTCTATAGAGAATTAATGCTAAAAAGATAGTGTTGCTTTCTAGATGTCTCGCCCTAATTGCCCCCCCGAGCCCCTTATATCTCGTAGCCCCTGACTGTATCTCATAGCCCCTGGCCACTACCCTACAATAGGCTTTAGCAAGTAAAGGTTAAACTTAAGCCTAAGGGACCTAACTGTTACCTTAAAAACGGCGTAGCCTTTAGGCTTAAGAAGCTTATAACAGACTAGAAGAAGCTAATTCTTAATCTACTAGTCTTATACTACGTAGTTATAACTATCCTTTACCTACGCCTTTAGCTTTACTAGTTTAAACAACACTAGCATAAACATAACCTCTAGCATAAGAAGGCTAAGTCTTCTATAAAGGAGAACTTCTAGCGCTACGTTAACGTAGAGGAGCAAGCAGAGCCTAAGCTAACAGAGATCCCCTAGCAAAAACTTCCTACTACTAGCAGCCTACTTAAAGAGACTCTTAGTGTTAACTCTACCTTCTTTACTAACTAAAAAACGTATAATGTAAGCTTGGGGGGGTGGGGGGGGGGGGGGGAGAGAGGGCGGTTCTAATAGATTGTAGATAAGTGTATTGTGTTGTGTGTGTGATATGTAATAAGCCGAGATAGCTATGCAGGAGGTGAGTAAGCACGACTGCTTACACACACCCCTTAGGTTTGAACGTAGTTCAAATCTAACAAGAATATATACATATAGAGGTAGTGAGGACGATCCCTTAGAGTATAGGTGGATAAGGACGATCCCTCAAAGTATAGATAGCCGAGGACGATCCCTTAGTCTTGACAAGATCCCAATCAGAGAAATATAATAGCTAGAGCTCTATGGGTGTTGAGGACGATCCCATTAACAATAGCAGCGGATAAGACCATTAAGCTGAGGGCAATACCTCTAGCACAGCTCTTAGAGAGGCTCGTCGCCAGCATCAATCTCAATATAACCTCCTTTTAACAAGATCCTAATCAGATTAAATCAAGGAACGATAATAGCTAGAGCTCTATGAGTGTTAAGGACGATCCTATCAACAATAGCAGCGGATAAGACCATTAAGCTAAGGGCAATACCTCTAGCACAGCTCTCAGAGAGGCTCGTCGCCAGCATCAATCTCAATGTAACCTGGGTTTGAATCCTGAGGTGTTGAATCCTAAGTGGTTGAATCTTGAGGTGTTGAATCCTGAGTGGTTATATGTTAAGTCTAATATTCTTGTTTCCTCTTATAGTAATGATAGTTCCTTGCTCTAAGCTAAACTTTAGCTATAATCTTGTTTCTTTCAGGATCCTTATAAAAGCTTCTAATATTCTCTTGCTTCCATGGATCAGGTGTGAAGCCTCAAGGCCTGATAGCCTCCACGAGCCCTGGACAGGCTCCCTAGATATGGAAGTCTCCACAGGGACATCTTGATTGTCTCTTCCTCTAGTATAGGGATTCTTCTCCTTGTATTATGGCCGCATAGGCTGAGTTAGGTATAGTTAATTTATTGGTATAAGTTCGTTAGTAGTGCTGAGCGAACGCGCTGAGAGTATCGTTGATTAATAGAAGTGAGGCAGGTAGCTAAGCTAATGTGATTTGTGTTAAGATAACGGTAGCGTAGCCTGTGTCCAACTTCTTAATGGCCTTAACAAGGTGCCGTGAGCTCTGTCGCCGCTCACATCAGGTATGTTTGCTTCTTTTGCTTGTAGGTATGCGATAAGGTATTCTTGTAGCTAGCTCTTAAAACTCATGTTTTGTTCGTTAAACCTCTGTGCTCGTACGTAGCAATTAATAATTGTCTGCTCTCGCGCTAATTCTAAAGGAGCAAGAGCCTTCTTTAGGCTTATTAGGAAGTCTCTAAGAGAGTTATAATTAGCCTTCTAGAGCAGGAAGGACTTATTAATGTGTGTGATGATGTATTCTTTAGCCTTGTTAATCCTTGCTTTCTTTCTTTTATATTCTTTAAGCTCCTGATAGTATAGATTGTTGAAATTAATCTAGTGAGCTCTCTAATTTGCATCGATGTTTAATGAGTTAGTGCCTCCAAAATCAGAAGGTTAAGGCCGGGCAGGTACGTTGAGAGCAACTGCCGTCGTCGATGAGGGATTAATGTATTGCCATGAGTCGCTAGCTAGCGTCTTAACAATAAGGATCCATGTTTCCTAGTCCTCTAGGGCTATGAGAATCGTTAATTTGACTATTAAAGTCATCTTGGTGGTTAGTTAAGGTATTTTAGATGTGTTGGATCGCAGGTGCGGGGTAATTAGATGAGGTTTTTGAGGAGCAACAGCAACTGCGACAGCTACAGTGAGGCTGCGACGATGAGAAACAGGCTCTATCGGCCTCAAATAGACGTAGGTAGGTAGTCAAAAGATATTTGATGCAGCTAGGCGTGATCCGGGCTCATAACTATAAGCTTGGGGGGGGCGGTTCTAATAGATTGTAGATGAGTGTATTGTGTTGTGTGTGTGATGTGTGATGAGCCGAGATGGCTATGCAGGAGATGAGTAAGCACGACTGCTTACATATAAACAGGCAAAAAAAACAATAGAGTTATAACAATACTACGACAGCTTGTTTAACAACCTTAGAGAGGCAAAGGACAACAGTAGTCCTTTGTATAGAGACCCTCTTACTTAGTAGATTAAGGTTAGTTATAACACCTACCCTACTCTATTTAAAATCGCACTAGATTTCCTCTCTATACTAAGCACTAGCTGTAACTGTAAGAGAGCCTTTAGTAGAGGCAGAAGGACCGTTTTAATTAATAGGAATTCGCTTAGGAGGGCTACGATCACGGCGCTTTAACTACAGAAGAACTAGCTACGTTAACGAGCAGTTTATAGTAAGCTCAACACCCTAGCGGACCATATACACAGTCAAAAACCAACTGTTACAGAGTAACGGTTAGTTAACCGTACGTAACGTACTAGAGCTTTAACCGTTACGCTTGTGTAACCGTAAGTCAGTTCCTCGTCAGGTCAACCGTACGTAAGTAACTGAGACCTGAGACGTAACGCTGACAAAGATAGTAGTACAGTAACAGTTACTTCCTATCGAAAGCGTTGACAGGCTGTTTCGCTGCCACTTCTTGACGTACTCCCGCTGTCTGCGGTCTGAAGCCGGAGAGGCAAATGTATCCTTCCAACCCAAATGGTCAAATATGGTGACGTTGTAGCTCAAGAGCAAGAGATTGGGACGCATACTAGCCTCGAGAATGGCGGGAACAGTTGGCGGGCATGCGGTGCACCCTTGCGACTGGAAGAGCTCGACAACAGCCAAGGGCTCGAAGTCGATGAAACATGCCGAGGTGTGGACATGATTGGGGTCGTGGGCAAGAGGCTGGCCGTTGTTGTCGAGATTGACAGTGCACGCCAGTGGTGCGGGTTTCTTGCGTTGGAAGATATTGAGTAGGGATGTGAGGATGGCTGCCATGCTGCAATGGGTCCCAGACCGAAAGTCCAAGTAGGAATGATGTAGAAGTTAGAGACTTGGCGATTGTGATGAAGTTTGGGTTCTGGAGCACATGAGACGAAATCAACTACTTCTTATATGTTGTAAGCAGGTGGGGGCCAGGTGTCACTGGAGATAGAGAGAAGATATGATGGGTGAATTGAGGGTTCTCGTGTGTATTGTGTGTAGCTCATGTATGTGTCCTCCATGTGTATGTGTAGTGTACAAATCAGAGGCTCTTGTAGTAATTGATCGAGCTTAGTCATAGGACCGTAGTCATGTGACGGAGCTCTGGCTGCTTACATATGTTGAACGGCGACTGTTTCAGGGCCCCAATGCTCCCTGTGAGCCAGCATGAGCAGCTGAACTCCTCTGCTGGCAATCTCGCATTCTATCTCCTGGCTCAGCTAGAAAAATCATGGTGTTGTGCTATGTTCATAAGCTTGGGCGTTGCGTACAAATCTGACAAATGGCTTGGGTTCCTCCGACTTTCATGGGCGCATTGTCCAAAAGAGGAACTCTTATCTAGAACGCTAGGTTAAATGCGGCTAGATTGCGCGAGATGCACCGCGCTAAGACGGAGATCCCAGTCTACTGATAATTAAACGAAGCGAATAACAGCTCTTCTCCCCTGTATAGTAACAGCTCCTCAGCTGAAGAGGGCATAAAACAACTCCCGAAGCGTAACGTCAGACGGGCGCAAGCTCCTAGTAAGGAGCCAAGCATACGAAGAAAGCGGAGTAATCGGCATGCCGCCATGATGCATGATGCACGGGTCATGACCATCCGTCAGCAATCCCTGAGGCACTGGTTATATAAATTTTCCTGGTCCCCTTCTTGATGTGGTTGCATTCTGCGACTACCGAGGCTTCTAAATTCCTCCTTGTCACTCTGCACCGAGAACATGGTAGGCGTTCCTGGTCGCAGCAAAGGCTGTCAAACGTGTCGCAAACGCAAAGTGAAGTGTGGTGAGTTCAACACAGCCGTTACCATAATCAGAAGCTCTAACGCTCAACAAAGACGAGACTAAGCCCATATGCCAACGCTGCACTAAAGCGGGGTACAATTGTCTGGGCTACGAGCGCGAGCGTATCTGGATGAACATATCGACGGCCCCGATTTCCGACGACCAGACCGTGGCTGCGGCAAATCAAATGGAACGGACGTCTCCACCTCGGGAGCTGAGCTTAGTCGCTTTTCAGAGCGACTTTTGTTTCGCGTATATGTTCGCGAACCACGTCTGGCGCTCTTCAGGTGGTCTTTGGTTGAAAGATGCCGCGGGTGGCAAGTTCGGTTCGTTGTCGCTGAATGCAACCACTGCACTTTCCCAGGCCAACTTCGGTCGATCCAATCATCAGCCGATCATCGAGAGGGGGGGGATTCAGCTGTATGGGCAATGCCTCGCAGCGCTAGGGAGGCAACTTGGAAGTCTCAACCAGGGAGGCCAAGCACTGATTGTGCCGATCTTGGTGTTGCTGATGCACGCTGTGAGTGATAGCTGATTCAATGGCTATTGCCTGGAGAGATTAGCAGACTGTGGGCTCACACTATTCAGGGCGGTCAAGAGGATCGAACTGGCTGCGCATTTCATCTCCGAGGAATGGCAAAATTGCTGCATGTCAGTGGCCCAGAGTCGTACCAGGAACAACCTCTCCTGGATGCTTTCGAGGCGGCAAGAGCGATTATGGTGAGTGATTCTTCCAAAATGTGTCCACATCTGGATAGCTTAGGGGCTGACCCTTCCAGCTGGTTCCTGCTCTCATGAGCAGACAACGTCTCTTTCTGGATGATAAAAGCTGGCGCACGATACCTTGGCTCAAGAACCCGACGCAGAAGAGCCCGCAAAGCGAGCTGCTGGATATACTTATCATGGTGCCTGCTCTTTTGCAAGAGCTCGACGCCCTGGGTCCCTCGAATGCATCGAGTCAGCATCATTGGGCAATACTCGATCGCGTGAAGGAACAGTTGGCTCTCCTCTATTCGTGGCGTTGGCAGTGGCAAGCTTTGTCTGGACATGAGATAACCGCCGAGAGTGATCATGCGAACCCCTTTCCTGGAATTGTCGGACGAGGACGACAAATCCGCTTCCGTCGCTTTTTGGTTGCATCAGAACTTATGCTGTACAATGCGACATTGATGTGGTTGCTGGCGTTGCTCTTTAAGATTGACCCCTTCGGTGCCGCAGGAAACATTGAAGCTTGCGGGAGAGCTGCTATGGCGGGGGTTGAAACTGCAAGATCGTTCCAATCCTTCGAGCCTCTGCGCCGGCCGGGTGGAGCCGTAAACCTACGTGATCCTGCTCTAGAGATCTGTCGCGCGTTTGAGTGGATCTCTCGTCATCATGACCGTAGTAACGAATCTACGTACCTGTACCTTTTTCCGGTGGGTATGGCGATGACGGCGCTCCAGGATGATGGAGAGGCCATGGCCTGGATCAAGTCGATGCTGAATGAAAGCCCCGTCACGGCTTTCTATGGTCTCGGAACTAATCAAGCTGGATTTGGGTTCTATCTAAGTCGCGAGGCTATGGCGGCACCGGGTATAGTGCAGTTGCAGGAGCCGCTATTCTCAGAGCAAGACATGGAGCAGCTTAAGGCGATCAAAATATGAGGTTACAGTCGATAGATAGATTCAATTTGATGTCTATTGTTATTTGTACCCGCTGAATGCATGTTATCGCGAATGCTGTGTCCGGAACGCGCCCTGCGATTAATGAGATCGAGAAAGAGAACAAATACGTCTCCATTTCTAGCGCCCTGAAGACCGAGGATATAGTCCGCGGAGTGGGAAGTTGGGTTGCGACATTCATGGAAGCCTATGCGCCCGGTTTTGTAGTGGGCGCGATCGGCGGTCGTGGTAAACGTTAAGTTTTTGGGGATCCAAATTAGTATTCCCACGTGATATATCATAACTCGAGAGGAAAGCGAAGGAAAGGGGATGCTTGCTAGTTCCAAAGGGCCTTGTCACCTTGAGTTCCAACTGTCTGACTCGGCCAGGTAAGGCTTTCACCGCGTTCCCTGCATTATCCTCCCGCAACATCTCGTGATAGGTAAGCGTCCCATGTTGCTCATATGCGGCTTCTTGACGCGTTCTTCTCTACGCAAGCTCGAGCGAGTAGAGCGGCGGACCCGCTCCCTCGTTCCACTACACTTGTGAAAGATATTACAAGGTTGCGAATGTCTGGTGTTCTGGCGAATCGGGAGGGAGTGTTTGCGCACGTGGGGCACGATGCAATGTGTGGTCCTGGATCTCTCGAACATTGATTTCGCGCAATGGATTTCTCAAACGAGTTGCTTCTCTTCGCTCACTCCTACAACACTATTTTGGCTAACACCCGATCCTCCGTTTACCAAGATGGGCATGGCGGCATCCCAGTAGAAATGTCTTTACTTCTTCGATGGGAATTCCATACTAGTAGTGCTTGCTTGGATTGCGTTGCATATACGAGAAGAACTTATCTGTGATGCGCCAGGGGTTATACGGTGCCCGATGTGTCCGCCACCCAAGAACTCGCGTAACGATCATAGGGGGAAACCCAAAATCCATTCCTCTACGGGTCGGAGAGCTGTAAATCGCACCTTTCGCCAGAACAAGGACGCGCTCTGCGAGTGAGAGGTACCTTAGAGAGACAATCTGTTGATAAATGGATCGAAGTACGTAGAACTGCACCTTCGGCATAACGTCATGCGCAAACAGAGTGGTCCATAGTCAAATTAACGAAAACTTATGGGTGTTTCTGGCGCAAGGGGCGTATCGTCCGCAGTGCAGGGCGATACATGCGTGTGTGAGGGTTGTATGAGCGTGGAAAAGGTTTATATGCCAACGAAGATCCCAAGGACGGTCAATATAATTTTCTCATCAAAGGCATGTATGCAGGGTGTTCAACAGTCCGTACTACGTTACGTAGGTACGGTGCATGTACGTATGACGTGATACGTACGTAGCAAACGACCATCTGAGAAGTTCCCTACGGTATGTGGAGAGCCGATTACGGCCAGTATACTGCCAGTAAGGTTCCTTGATTGGTCGAGATTTTGTATGAGGTTGCTCGGCCGGTGCGGACTTGGTGGGGAACCACAGGGGGATCGCCCAGGAGCTCGTATATGAGATGAAATCTCGCGTATATTAGTGATTGTTATATACTAACCTCCCAGGTAGTTAGAGAGGATGCGAGGCAGGAGGTTTGTAAGGATGTGAGGTAGGAGCTTAGTAATCAAAACCTATGTTAAAAAGTTAGTTTTCCTGCTAAAATTAAGCAGATTTCATCGCACTTGATACCTTAAACCTGCACTTGAACTTAAACTTAAACCTTAACCTTAACCTTAACCTTAACCTTAACCTTATTATAAGCATAAGCATGTCGCAATTTGTTTAACGCTTATCCTAGAGGCTCTCTCAGGGTAGTTCATTGCAAGCTAGCCTATCTTAACTACCTCTATTTAGCTATCACGCTGGCTCTCGTTAACTTGGCAAGGCCTAGGCTTCGCAACTGTCGCCGTCATTAGGTTCCCACGAAAGTACGCCTAGCCTTGATGCCGTTGCTAGAGAGTTCCCTAGTAATAATCGTCTTAACGCTAGCCTTTGTTTTACTATTAACTAGGGTAACATCTACCTTAGAAGCAAGCAGTTAAAGCCTAAGAGGCTTAGTTATCGCGTGAAGCATGGCAGCTAGCTCTGTGGCAATTAGGAGAAGTCGCGTATATAGAGGTTTAGAGCTGACTTGTTATATACCTAGGATAATAGTATAAAGTTAAAGGTTTAGCTCTATAAGAGATGCTATGTTAAAGGTAATCGTTGCGCTGCTAAATTAGTTAACGGTTATAACTATATTGTTAGCTACCTACTTAAAAGGCATTAGATTATTGTTAATCTAGTAGCAATAGAAACAGAGCCCGTGCTCTTGCCTAATGTCCTACAGCCTATAGATCCTTTTTAAGCAGCGTCGTTAGTAGGGGGTATTGCTAGGGCTAGCAGGATAGTAAACCACTCGCAGTGGCAGGAGGGAGCCCTACAGGCTGCCTTAGTTAACTAGGTTATATTCTAGGATAACTCTTTCCGCTAAGCATTGTTAGATAACCTTTAAGGCTTTATTAGCTAGAACTAACTTGATCTTCTTGCTGCCTTACTAAGCTCTGCCGCGACGATTTCTTCATATATACACTAGGGTTTAAGAGAGAGAAAAGAGGCAATTTAAATAATGCTACTGTTAGCTAGGAGCAAGGTGGCGTTAAGCTTTAATATATAGACTTCTCTAAACTACCTCTCCTTCCTTAGAGTAGTAGCCTACTTTATTAGTATGTACCTTAGCTCTAGCTTAACCTTAGCTGTTTGCATAGCGCGTCTTTAGGTAAACTTTTAGCTTAGGAAAATTAATAACTAACTAACAACTAGATGCTAACCTTTAACATTAAGACCTACTTATTAGCTTTCGTAACCTATTTAGGGACTATATAGGCAAGAATTAGGCTAACTAAGTTGCTATAGTATTATATAACTTTAAAATTAAGTCTAAATTCTATTGTTTTATAGCTAACAATGCGTCTAATAACGACGACTCTACTATCACGACTTTAGGCAATATCTTTAACTAACCTCTTAGGCCCAAGCACTACATCCGTTGCGCAGGGCATATAATATAATTAGTAGTAAAGGCTATAATTTATAGCAAAGGAGTCTCTTAATTAAAGAAGGATCTAGCCTAGGCTGCCCCTTAAGAACAGTTTAAGCTCTATTAAAAACAAGGCGTTGTTAGAAAGTTACATAACTTTATAAACTCTATGCTAGCGTCTTATAAACGCTATAAGGCCTTTATAACTTCTTAAGCTAGTGTTAACAAAAACAACTCTCTCTAGCTTAGTAGTATGCTTAACTTTATATAAGATAGTAGGATTTGCTAGCACTTAACCTACCTTATGCTATTACGCTGCCTTAAGCTTGAGGAGCTAATTAAGAAGTTTATCTAACACAATCACGCCTCTATTAACAACAACAACCTTAGCAACGCTGCCCTCTACGAATTAATTATAGCTAATAATTAGCATAACGCTAAGCGCCTTTGTAGCTTTCTTAAGAGGTTCTATAAGATAACTAAACGCCTTAAGGGTAACAGCAAATATAGCTCCCTTTAGATAACTATCCCTAACCTATAATACCTTTACAACGCGCTCTTAAAGTTAAAAGTAGAGCTTTAAAGTAAAAGTAACAATTACTACCTTAGATTAGGCGTCTTATATAGCCTTAAGAAGCTTCTTACTTACTAGGAGAAAATAGTTATAGATCTACTAATTTCCTATTACGCTGTTGCTACTATACTTAACTCTAGGCTCTAATTTACGTGGTTTATAGACTACTAGCGTAAATACTATAAGTGGTATAGAAAGGTTAAAGACTTAATTAGAGAAGTTTTTTAACAATACGTTAACAATAGAGAGGACGACAAGGAGCTAGATAAGCTTATATAACTAACTTAGAGAAAGCTTCCTAGCGCCTAATACTATAACAACGATTATAAGCAAATACTCTCTGTTAACCTTAGCCTTCTTACTAGCGTAAAGTTGTATAAAAAACAGTAGAGAACAACAGAGTTATAATAGTATTTTAACAGCTACTAAGAAGACATTGCTATAGCTAAGGAGGGTAACTCTATATACTATAACCTGCTAGCTAAGTGGCTCACTAACAGTCGTTATACCTACCCTACGCTCTTCTAAATCGCCCTTAATTTCCTTAGTGTACCCTGTATATCCTATGACTATAAGAGGGCTTTTAGTAGAGGCAAACAAACTGTTACTATTTACAGGAATTACCTTACTAGAGAAACAATTAAAGCGCTTTAATTATAAAAAAACTAGCTCTAGAAGCGTGTAATTTACTCTAAGTTAACGTCTCTTAGCAACTATATTAGGAAATTATAAGAAGTTACGTTATAACTTTTCGCGAAACGTACGTAAGTAGCAAGCTCCTTCCTTAATACTGTACGTACGTACTAACAAAGTGAGAAGTTACGTGCCTCAATTTAACGAGCCGTAACGTATTACGGACTGTTGAATACCCTGCATGTATGATTCATCTGCCGAGGGGGGTTATATGCGCAGGGCTGATCATGCTATCTCAAATCACCCCACACGGGACGGGGATTCTTACTGTGGGCAGGGCGGAGTATTGTGTAACAATATGCAGTGCTTACCTGTATCTAAGTAGGACAATAGGCAGGCTATTCTATATTTTCTCCTAAAACCTTGGTAAAAATCTGGAATCTTACTTAAAATACTATTAGGGTTTTGTGGCGGGGTCTGTTTCGGGTCCTTGTTTGTTTAGAGCCCTGATTACAATGAAAGCAAGGCCCACAACACTAAGTGAGAATCTCCCTCGCCAAACTATCTATCTAGATTACAAAGATGAGACATCTACTACTACTCCTAGTACTAGAGAACCTCGTGATGAAAGCCTTCTTCCATTATTTCAACAGCCCGCAACAATAGCAGGCAGATTCCAAGCGGAACTTCGGCCCAATACCGGCCGTAGATCTCGCCATTACGGCGGATGACTGTCCATCGGGATAAAGGACTTCTGCAGCGATTGAAAGGCCACACGATGCGACCTCGCAGCTGCCCTGCCTCTGCGGGTCTTGCAGCTAGCAGATAGTAACTATAATTAGAAATATTGAGAACCATAGATCACCGGAACTCGAGAGAATGGAGGCGGTACCCGGCCATCCATCGTCGTAATGCATCGAAAGCGTGAGGGAACGGACGATCTCGGCCTCACTAGGGTTGGTTTTGGTGTACTTGTCAGCCAGAATGGCCTGTCGTTTGAGCATCAGACTGGTATTTGAGGGTTCTGAAAGTGACGATTCGAGCGTATCAAACGTAAGATTCAAAGCCTTTCTAACCCTGTTCATGGACATCATGTGCTGGAAACACTGAAATTCTTCGGACAACTCCGTGAGTCTCCAGAACAGCCTCGTCGGGCGCAATGAACAGTGAACTACATAGTCTACAAGCCCGTCTGCATTTTGGCACACCCGCGGAGGCCGTAGATATTTTTCTGGATCGTAGAACATTTTACGCCGGAAAACTACCTACAAACCAGGAAGTGAGTCGGTCGCGGAATCCGTTCTCATCTCCCAAGGTAATGTTCACAACTCGCACGGCCAGCGAATCGTGTAATCCGAGCAGGGGTTTATTGAAACCAAGACGATGAATTTTCTGCGCGATTAGGGTCCATCATAAAGGATGATGAGTTAACATGATAGAAAAGGTACATCAAGTCCAGCGAATGAAAGAGATCTACGAAGACGCAATAACATTGTTCGTCTGTCTGGGCTTGGAATCCAACCCCAAGATAGACGTGGCCGCAAAGATCTTGTGTCGAGACGTAGATGAGGACGAAAGGAGGAGCAAGTTTTTTGCACTCCACCGGCTGCTAGAGCAACACCATGACCCTTTCCTGGGACTCATCGAAATCTGCGGCAAGAGTTATTGGGATCGATTGTGTATTATTCAGGAGATACTCTCAGTCCGCAAAGTCCTCATCGTTCTGGTTGATGTAGATCCAAAGGTATAGACCTAAGCGTGGCTCACTTGGAAGCTTCGCAAGCGCAGTATGCAGAAACATGAAAAAGTTGTGGCGTATCTTCATGTGACCCCCATTCACACGTATCCAGTGAGAACGCTGGCTCGGATCGCCCCATTCATATGAAAGCGCGTTGTATTGGTTGGGAGAACCTAGTATATGTGAGCAGAGTGTAAAGCCAGCGTGCAACCTCAGACGGCCCGTTCTGTTTCCAGGAACTCCCAACCTGGGTAACCATGTCACATTCTATCATCGTGTTTCTGGTCCAGGCAATGTCCGAAGGGAACGGCTGGTATGTTGCTTGGGATTGAGTTGTTCGTAGAGAAACGGTGGCTGTGGGGCAACTTCCCTGGGAGAAACTGCGATACCCTCCATATGGATGACGCAGGAGCAGAGATCGCGCCGCAGGAGGGGTGTTGAAGCGGTTCTGCTGGAGACAGAGCGCAGGTTTGTGCAGAGGTTGAGGTTGTACTGGAACGCGGGGCTGCTCCAGGCAGCTATCAACATCCTGCACTCAGCCACTGAACAAGACAAGAAGCGAAACCTATAATAATGTAGCAAGAACTTCCCAACTACGTGTATCTAAAACTGATATTAACGTTAGTTCAGAGGATTGTTCCGCACACGATCACTTTTGTAACACCCACGATCACCAATATCTCAGCCCCACCTGGCTACAGCCTCATTAAATTACACTATTCAAGAGTTCTACCCTGATAGGACAATCTCTAACCTTCTCCTAATGTTCAGGTTCGATAGGGATTGATGCTATCACTAATGGATATGATGATGATGATGATGATGATGATGGATGGAGTGTGTTGATGGATGGATTGTGTCTTGTTCTAGTGTGTCTGTCTATGTGCTCTAAGACGACTTTGACTAACTGCATTATTGAGCTTCCAGCCACCCAATTATCTCTGAGGGCGGCAACGGCCATGTGCGACGCTAACGGCCGTTAAAAGACGTAGGTCTCATGACTGCACGCCCAGCCGTAATGTGACAGACAAGTACTGTACTGTACATAGCCGCCAACGGCCGTCGCCTCATCCTGCGGTTCCGTAAGTGCATGAGCCATACCCTGAATGAATGGAGCTAGCGCCCGCCTAGGCCATCGAAGGGATTTATTGAACGCGAAGGACCTCTGATGAAGCTCCTCATGCAGCGTCTTGTACGACATAATATCACACGTAGGACAAATTGAACCCTATTCAGAAGCCTCCCTGAGCGCTCCTGCGATCTTTGACCTGCCTACGTGACAGATCGTGCGCGTAACAAAAGCGATGGTGCGCGGATAAATCCCCATAATTTAACACATTTTAGTAAGAATGTAGTACATATATTGAAGTTTCCTAGCGTCACGCATGTAGATAAAATAGTACCACACTAAGCAATTCCCTCTGCTTATACGGAGTAATAATCTGTATAATAATGTACAACAACAGCGTTTCGCATGTCGAAGGGGTCGCGTCCTTGAGAGTAATGTGTACTAGTTTTAGCCCCGCTGCAAGAGAGTTGTCAGGCCTACAAATGCGAGTATGACAGTCTTAACCCATGGATAGTCGTTGAAAAGAATTGTGACATATCCAACATATGGTATGTAGCCCACAAGGCTGCCCTCAACGTCACCACGTTTCAAAAACCTCTGGCCGGGTGCATAGAGATCTGTGTCGTCGACCTCGTTATTGTCGCCCTTCGTCAATAACTGTAAGGGCTCAGCTCTGTTCTCGTGATCAGCGTCAAATATTGAACGTGGGGCTCTCCATGTACTTACCCTCCTCCAAAACGCTTGATGACTCGATGCACAATTGGTATGTCTTTGCCTTTGACGTTGTAGACGACAATGTCTCCCACTTGTACATCTCGTCCACGGTTCCACAATACGATGAGATCTCCTCTTTGCATGGCTGGCTCCATTGAACCAGACAGCACAACCACAATAGGAGACGAGCAATCCGCGATGACAGCCAGTCCTTTAAAAAGCATAAAAGCAGTGCTGAGCACGAATGCGAAATTGAGCAATTGTGCAGCTAGCTTGCGTGGGTGAGAAGTAGCGAATGAAGACAGCATGTCGAAATAATTGTCGCGATTGGCTGTCCAAGGGGCGGTCGAAGGCAACGATTGAGATTGGTCGTTAAGAGGCGCTACCAAAGCATGTGGTGGTTTTTGTAAGTAGCATAATGGTGCTGCCTAAAGTTGGCAGGACACGTATACCAATCCGAAATGGGGCCCATCCCAGCCCCCACGGGTGCTGACAGCCAATTAAATATTGGGATCTTGATCCAGGATCACATCTGATAGCCAAAATATACAAGCCATAATTACTCTTCGAATTCAATTCTGTGTAATGTTTCCAATGCGGTCCATTTACGACTTGCTCCCCATGATTGCCTTGTGCGGGGTATGAAGGAGCTATGGAGTAACTATGTTCCGTCGTAGAAGGCGCAGCATTCTGGAAGCGGCAGGCGGGATCGCTACTGAAGCGCACGGTAGTCCGAAGGTCACGTGCGCCTCCTAATTGGGAAAACACCACAACCCAGGGTTTGATAAATTCTAAAACCTAGACTAGAACGGCTGCACCAAGCAGAATTGTAGGCCTAGCTATTTTCTAGAATTTTGATGCGCTGTTAGGCTTGTGTTCTCTGCTTAGTGAAATTTGAAATATGAGAAGATTTAACTTAGTTATTTAAAATATTGACTAACTACTTAATACTTGAAATGTTGGTTGGCTCACTCCTCGAGATGGCTACGCATCTGGTAGTGGGTCCCTTCTCTGCGTGGCTACGCACGCGGTAGGTGGTGGGCAGCCGTACGCTAAGCGTACGGCCCGCAATGGGGGTGAGCAGGTAAAGATCTTCTTGTGGTTAACTACTGCCCTCTCTCTTCGTACGAAGAAAGAGGGTTGTTAAGTACATGTGGCCCCTAACGCACAGGCCAGATAGCTAACTGTTTCAGGCAACTTAATTCAGCCGTACCCACGTACGGACATGAAACCTATTTTACGAACTTTAGTAATCCAAGTACAGTCGCGCACCAAAAGTCTGTGCTCATCACTTTTTCCCCACCAAATCGCGACGCAAAAAAGAATCGCGCGCACTCAATTTTATATATAAATACACACTTTTTTTAATAGTAATAATTCAAATATATTCAATACCAAGTCTGCCAGCCATGCGCTTTTCGTACAGCGTCAATCCTCCTTAGCATCAACCAAATGAGTGTACGAATCAGTGAATTAGGTATCTTCCTCCACCCCTCCTTCAAAGCAGCACAAAATCAGTCCTATTCTTCTTCTAAATTGCCCAATTTGTCAAACTCAGGATAAAGCTTGTGTACGATCTTTTTAAGAGCCTACTAAAGGTGCTCAATAGGGTTAAGGTCTAGTAAATACGGGGGCTACTCAAGGGTCTAAATTCCATGCTCTTCAAGGAAGATCTGAGTCGCGCGGGCGTTATGAATTAGCGCATTATCTTGCATAAAGATCTGCCTAGGTAGGTAATTAGGCAAGAGACCTTTCTTAAGCGTTTCTATGTACGAATTCCCAGAATACCCTTGGTGTTTTAACTAGGGGTCCCTCAGCATGATCACTAATTCACTCCTACCAACCTAGCCGTTTCTAGTCACCTAGATTGCGCCCCATACCATCTAAGAGGGTTGTTTTGATTTCTCCTTCTCCTAAATCATCTCTCGTCGCCAGCGCTCCTCAGGGTATCAAAAACACCACTCTCCATCGCCTCCTAAATTAACCTCAACTAAGCACTGATTAGAGAACTTTACAGTCCTCCTTTTCCAGTTAAAATATCAATACCAACAAGCAAAATTTCTACGTATAAGAGCAGTCTCCTTAGTTAACTTCAGTCTCTTCTTACAACAGTAGTTTGTTAAGCCCATCTTCTTAAGAGCTCAGTACACAGTGCCTTTAGATAGTGGGTGTGCACGGTCCATAAGATAAGCTTCCTCCATGAGCTGCCTATACTAGATTTTCAGGGTTTTTCGAGCCTGTCAAAAGAGGAGACGACTCTCGTGAATATCAATTACGTGCGGCCGCCCAGATCAAGGTAGTGAACAAGTAGTGTAGTTAGTTTTCTATCTCTTAATTATACAGTACACGCACCCACGCGATCCGCCATATTCCTCCATTATTTCTCAATAAGTACACCCTGCCTCATACTTTGAAATAATACTAGCCCTTGCTGCAGTAGTTAATTCACCTCCTGGTCCATAATTTCCGCTTAGTTCCTGGCCAAAAGAGCGTTCCATGGTTGTGTTGGGGGTGGTAGAAAAGGAGGGGTTGGTACGCGACGCGATGTTTTGGTGTTCGCGCACGGTTCATGTACACAGACTTTTGATCTAGTACTGTAGAACAGTTTTTAGGCGTTAAGAATTTACTCGGCCCCAACGGTTGATTCTCAATTTTGTTCCACAAAAGGCCGTGCTCTGCACGGCCCTACTAGCTCAACGGAAAAACACGCTTAATGACAGAGAATTCCTTAGCAAGTACCCCATTATATTAATTTATATAGGAAATACATTAAAATACATCTGCATGCATAATTAAGTTCCCTAATTAAAAAAAGGGCTTAAGTAGCCCTTATCCTCACTGTCGCTAGTAACGTCACTGCCGTTCTGCAGGCCCCTTGGGGTCTCTAGGAGCTCTCCTACAGTATACTCTCGTACAGTACTCTCACTAACAGTAAGCTGCGTCTCTGGTACAGGAGCTTGACTGTCTAGGACCTCAACAATAGAGGTCTCCTTGCCCTCTATACGCGCTTTTTGTTGTAGTAGTAGGTTATATAGGTCTTAAGAGTCGTAGGCCACGAGAGAGAGCTTAGCAGCGTTAAGAGAACTTTTAGTGATCATACAGTGAGCCCAGAACCTGCCTCTCTTCTCCAAGGACTACACTAATTTTATATAGAGAGCTTAGAGCTAGAAGGCGCGCTCTAGGTCATCAGTACTATATACCCACCTCCGTACGTCCTGGGCGATAGTGGCCCCATTAGCATAGCGCTTTGTAGACTTCTTGCCTGAGCTCCAGATTAATAGGCGCATCCTCTTCTAATTGTTCATACGTTTTGCTAGTAAACGTTAAACGCGTGCAGTAACAACTGCCGCTTGTTTAGCAGCCTCGTCAACAACCCAAGCTGCAGCCATCCTACGGCAGTCTCTAGCGTAAATAGGCCCCCCCCCAGGGTCAAGAACACAGCGACTACGCCTACGACGCTCTGCTCGAGCGTGTTCTGCTGCCTTTGTATTTACAAGAGCTCGCTCAAGCCTAGCTGCAGTTCGGGCAAGAGCTAAGCTACCTTTAAGTGTCGTAATTATACCTTAGGCAATATCGCTTAGTAGAGTTCTACGCAGTGTACGCTTAACAACGTACTCTTAAAAATTAAGCGTACGAACTGTTCTTAAAGTATTCCAGCCAAAATCGCTAGGCATAACCTGCCAGGTCCGTGATTCCCGTGGTCGTATTTGCTAGTTAAATCGCTCAGTTGCTGCCTCTATAGCCTCAAAACCTTCACTCTCCTCCCCCCCCTCCTCAACCTCATGCGCAGCGATATCGTCTTCTAGGGTAAGTGTAGGAGTCGTAAACCTCTCTGCAAAATTACCCTAGTTGTCCACGGCTGGTTCATCACAAGCTGCTTCCTCAGCCCTCAGTTTATTAAGAACTAGGTTAGGTGACCAAGGAGCTATGCCCGTACGCCTCCATCCGCTCTGGATGTTGGCTTTCGTGAAAGTCCTCTGACGGATTTAGGTGAGAGTTGCTAGGAAATCTGTCTTGCAGATATCAACAGCGCCAGTACGTGAGGCCCAATCAATCGTCCAGCCATAGTACCACTTTAGTAGTTAAAAACAACCCACATTAAGAGGCTGTAGGAGGTGCGTAGTATGTAGAGGTAGAGCAAATATATGCGTATTAGCGCATATAGCATACGCGACAAATGAACAGGTAAGGTAGGATCCATAGCCGTCAATAAGGAGGAGCTTTAGTGCTCCTCTACTATGTTAGTTAGTTATTTTTTTAAAGTGCTTTATCCAATTAACAGCTATATGGTTGTTACTGTAGCCACTGTCTGTTACGTTTATAAGGTAGTTGCTTAGTAAATTAACAGCCTAGTGCTCTAGTATTAACTTTGCTTTAATAATAATCATAGGGTCAATTACTTAGCCATCCACAGAGACACACTTAACCAGGGTAATAAGCTCTCTATTAGTTACAGTAGGCAGAATCACCTAGCGCGCGCGTTAGTAAGACTCTATATTAATTATAGTATATAGTTTATAGTATATAATTACCTGTTTTCCGTGTTTTATATACACGTAGGAGTTCTTAGCAATACCAATTCAGACGCCAGTTTCATCCATATTATACATATTGTCTGTAGTTATACCGTGGAGCTTCATGTACGCGTCAAGCTTGTTGTACCAGTCAAGAAGAGCTTCTGGCGACTGCGCGAGCTTGCGTGCGAGTTCCATCAGTACCGCTTTCGTCCTACGGTATTTCGTACGGGTAGCAAGCCAGCGAGATGCCCAATTAACGCCCACGCGCGGTGGTGGGCCGTCTCCTTCATGCGATTCCGCCAGTATGAAGTCAGCCTGCTGGGCAACTAGCTCCTTTGGTACTCCATAACCAATATTGTCAATTACGTCAATGAATCGCTCAAGCGCGAGCTCTTGAACCTCAGTAAGCTTTTGGTTGGTAGGCTTGCGATTTGATCGATTCTTAGCTCCATGGAGAGCTCGCCGGAGGCGTCTTTCTAGGTAGGTGAGGTTACGATCGCGACAGTATGCTGCAACGTTCGGATTTTCGACCGCACGCAGCTCCTTGGCGCAATTTTCGACAATCTGACATTCTCGTTGATATTGGGTACTTTGCTTGGGTGCTTTTGGCATTTTGTTTGGTGTAAAAACAGGCGTTTTTGATGTATTTAGGTGGGGTGGCAGGTACCAATTGTCATTGAGCGTGTTTTTCTGTTGAGCTAGTAGGGCCGTGCAGAGCACGGCCTTTTGTGGAACAAAATTGAGAATCAACCGTTGGGGCCGAGTACAGTGGAAAGATGAAGAATAGTTATTACAATCTGAATCAAATCCGCAAGCAACCAAAACTATTAACTAAGTCTTGTTGGAGCCAAAAAGTCAACATTAATGCCCCTGCGCAGTATCCGGCTTATATACCGTAACACGCACCCCCAGGTCGAACGGAGCCAGGTGAAGTGTAGAGCTGCTCATAAAGTGATTCAAAGCATCTACAAAATTGGTCACCTCGCGGCTTGAACTTGCGTCTTAACTTGGCGCTCCTTAGCTCTCTGCGCTCTTTTTGGCCCAGCTGTCGTACCCTTAACGTTGGTTAGCGTGCGTTATATCCTAGCCAATTGGAAGCAGTCTACGTGGCGCCAGCAAACCACCACTAGACCATGTTGCCGGGCTCATAACTGTTGGAGCAAAAAGGTCAACCTTAGTGCCCCTGCGCAATACGGAGTATCCGGCTTATATACCGTATCAAATCTTTCCAGCTACGGCTGGATTTTGCCGGCGCCTCGCACGTGATCTTTGGACGTCCTAATTCTACTAAGTCCTACGAGTATCTCTCTGTTGTGTGACGCCACGAAGATTAATTAGCAGTTAAGCCACTAATATTAAGAAGGACGAAACTTCACAAACACGACGAACTCTCCACCCGCCCCCAAGCACTGAGACTTTCAACCGCGATATCGAAGCGCTTTGATGGTGATCTGGAGGCTGCACCCCGGCTTGAACTTCCGCATTCCGGCTTCGTCGCCCGATGACGACCGGTCTAACCGTCGGTGAGCACGCGCATGCCGTGGTTAGTACTGTGGCACTAAGTACAATTTATACCCATGCGTGACGCGTTGCGCGAACTTAGTCGGGCGTTTGGGTAAGCTCCATAGATCTGTACATGGTCGCGGGCTCTCAAAGCTTTCCTACCGCTAATACTTCGAGTCTATACCACAAACCAACGAAGGAACACGTCAGATCAAGAGCCAGGGATTGCACCAGAGGGTTCAGATGCAGACGTAGTCAAAGGCTGGCTGCTTGGACGACAAATTGTTCAGGGACGACAGCAGTCGATCATAGAATATGGGCGACTCTCCGCTTCATGCAGCAAATAGTCACGCTCCGGCAGTACTCACTCATCCTCGCGCGGCCGGCCCCGGACCCGACAGTGAGCAGATCCATGGTGGTATGGAACGCACATGCCGAAAGGACTTCACGGATCAGAATGCGATGGAGCAGCACAAACGTATGTCCTCGAAACATCGCAACCCGGACACCTCCGCTGGAGAGGGCCGTAATGATGCGCCCACAAGCAGTCATCTAACGAGCTCGGGTACCCTCAAAAACCCCGTTACCCAACAACTTAAAGCGAGACCAGTTAAAGACTCTACTCCATTCACCGCCGGTGCCAAAATCCTCTAATGCTGTGGTAAGACGCTCAAGACCAAAAGGGCCATGGAACAACACCAGCGCAGCTCGTCTGCTCATTTAGAGACGCAGGATCGTCTTGCTCGTCCAGAAGGAGCTCCTCCGAAGCGGCGCGTCCGGAAGTAGCTCGTCCGGAAGTAGCGCGTCCGGAAGCGGCGCGACGTGGGGCAAGCTTTGCGGGAAATCTTCCTTCTAGATGCCTAGATGAATATGGAGTGAGACCCGTTCTACGGTTTTAATTGTCATCCTCGGCTCCTAACAAAGGACAAGAGTACAGTCGTGCCGGTTTAGGATATGAGTCCCTACAGTTCGTATACGCGTGGATTCTCCTATGTTGGCAAAGGCGATGATTTGGTGCTTGTGACAAGGACTGCGGTTGGTGTGGCTACTGTATGGACAGCATTGACATTTGAGCCATAGAGCCGACGTGTCACAGTTACAGGCATGTAGCTGAGCCATTTTTCTTTCCGCGGTATGAATGACCCCAAGTAGCGGTGAATGATGAGTATGCAGACTGGTGGAGTTGGTTTGGTGAGTAGTATGCAGAAATGTTGAGCGACAAACACCTCCGCACTTGTTGCCAGATCTAGCGATCGACCGATACTCCGCAAGGTGATACTTCCCGCATACAAATACGTACTACGTGCATTATGGAAATAAAGCCCGCGGTATCTGAGGCTTGCTTCATAACGACCTCTAGTGACTGCACTGAACATTCTCCATCTGCAGCATGATTGTGATGTTTGGATGACTCCCAAACAAATTTCCATGACAAAGGCACTGTACCCGACTGGGAGCAATAATTCAACCTCGGCGGTTGGCATTCTCCATGTGTGCAGCAGTTAACCTCATTCCATGGTCTGACGTAGGTTTTCACCCTGTCCACCCACTTATGGAGCAATTGACATCTTAATTAAAAGCGAAGGAACTTTGTAAGCAGTCGTGCTTACTCATCTCCTGCATAGCCATCTCGGCTCATCACATCACACACACACAGAATACACTCATCTACAATCCATCAGAACCGTCCCCCCAAGCTTACAGTTATGAGCCCGGATCACGCCTAGCTGCATCAAATATCTTTTGACTACCTACCTACGTCTATTTGAGGCCAATAGAGCCTGTTTCTCATTGTCGCAGCCTCACTGTAGCTGTCGCAGTTGCTGTCGCTCTTCAAAAACCTCATCTGATTACCCGCACCTACGATCCGACACATCCGAAATACCTCAACGAGCCATCAAGATGACTTTAATAGTCAACTCATTAATAAGTCCTACCTATTCTAGAACGCTAATTATAACTCTCTAGAGACTTCCTTGTAAGCCTAAAGAAGGCTCTTGCTCCTTCAGAATCAGCGCGAGAGCAGACAATCATTAATCGCTACAAGAATACCTCATCGCATACCTACAAGCAAAAGAAGCAAACATACCTGATGTGAGCAGCGACAGAGCTCACTAGCACCTTGTTAAGGCCATCAAGAAGTTGGACACAGGCTACGCTGCCGTCATCTCAACACAAATCACATCAGCTTAGCTACCTGCCTCACTTCCATCAATCGAAGATACTCTCAGCGCGTTCGCTCAGCACTACTGACGAACTTATACCAATAAATCAACTATACCCAGCTCGGCCTATGCGGCTACACTACAAGGAGATGAATCCCCATACCAGAGGAGGAAACAATCAAGATGTCCCTGTGGAGACTTCCATATCTGGGGAGCCTGTCCAGAGCTCGTGGAGGCTATCAGGCCTCGAGGCTTCACACCTGATCTACGGAAGCAAGAGAATATTAGGGTCTTTTGCAAGGATCCTGAAAGAAACAAGATTGTAGCTGAAGTTCAGCTCAGAGCAAGGAAATATCATTACCGCGAGAGGAAACAAGAATATCGGACTCAACATACAACCACTCAGGATTCAACACCTCAAGATTCAACCACTCAGGATTCGACACCTCAGGATTCAAACCCAGGTTACATTGAGATCGATGCTGGCGACGAGCCTCTCTGAGAGCTGTGCTAGAGGTATTGCCCTCAGCTTAATGGTCTTGTCCGCTGCTATTGTTGATGGGATCGTCCTCAACACTCATAGAGCTCTAGCTGTTATCGTTCCTTGATTTAATCTGATTAGGATCTTGTTGAGGGAGGTTATATTGAGATGAGATTGATGCTAGCGACGAGCCTCTCTGAGAGCTGTGCTAGAGGTATTGCCCTCAGCTTAATGGTCTTATCCGCTGCTATTGTTGATGGGATCGTCCTCAACGCTCATAGAGCTCTAGCTATTATCTTTCTCTGATTGGGATCTTGTCAAGACTGAGGGATCGTCCTCGGCATCTATACTTTGAGGGATCGTCCTCAACCACCTATACCCTGAGGGATCGCCCTCACTACCTCTACATGTATATATTCTTGTCAGATTTGAACTACGTTCAAACCTGAGGGGGGTGTGTAAGCAGTCGTGCTTACTCATCTCCTGCATAGCCATCTCGGCTCATCACACATCACACACACACAGAATACACTCATCTACAATCCATCAGAACCGTCCCCCCAAGCTTACAAACTTTGCACACGAACCCGGCAATTGGTAGGTATAAAAGGAGATGAATGCGAAATACGGGGTGGAGCATAGATTAAGCGACGGTTCGAGCCGGGGTGACAGGACTCCCCCTCACCGATGAGCCAATCCCTGCCCACCATTGGAGGATTAGCGAGGACAACTAATTGTATGCCACAAAAACTTTTTTTATTAAAGCTGAGAACTACATAGATCGGCTTTGAAGGCCATGTGCTTCCGATTTCTCTCCCCTCGTTATTAGTTGCAGCACCTAAAGTCACTCCCAAAGGGACAGAATCCAGTCTGCCATGTTCCCGAACAACTTCCTGGATAGCTCTTACACGTACCTAGGAAATAGTCAGCCCCCTAACGTTTGAATAATAGCACAGAAAGAATGCCAACGCACCAGTTCCCTTGGTTCCGCAAGACCAGGCCCCCGCAGTATCACAGCATCGATTGCTATCTGAGCCGGGGCACAGACCAGTCGACACACTCCCTCCGATGTTGTTGAGGCAGTTGGAACTCGTGGTGCAAATTCCGTACTTGCATTTCTCTCCCTCTGCAATGACGAATGGGGGCGTGGCCAAAGCCAAGATCGAGAGGACGGTTGCGTAATGCATTTTGTTAGCGAGAATGTTGATTCGAAAACTTGATGTAGGTCTATGTGGTAGTTTATGAGGTAATTTGTGCAGAGGAAGACGTGCTTGACCGGGGAAAATGAGAGTCTTAAATATGGGACTTGGGAGTCTGCCAAACGAATCTGGATGAAGTCTATCATTCGATCGCCGGGTCCAATATACCAACCTTGGAAGGCTCTTCAACGGCCCAGTTTTGTGCACTATTCTATAGTATTAATCAATTCGATTGCAGGGAAGTATGTTACACAAAGTCGGCCCGTAAGCCAGGCGAGCGGGATATTGAATTCAAGCGGTACGATACGAGGGCTTTACATTACCACCACAACCGTGGCATGGGCGTGAGCTCACACGACACTGCAATATCCCTACACTTCCTCCGGTTCTCCCTTTCTTCGCATTCTTCTAGATCATCCTTGCCAATTCAGAGCAATGTTCCCGTCGGCAATAAAGGCGGAGGGTACATGTAACGCTCAATGAGTGTGTTTGAAAATTCCCCAACGCAACTACGCCCGGACCTAGTCTAAAGATAAAGCAACATCTGCAGCCTCAAGCAGCTAGTATGCCAACTACCCAGATATATCTCACAGATTTAACAAACCGGACATCGTAATCAAACCTGGATCGGGTTCAAGTGCCTCTGGAGAAATGTCAATATTGCCCACCGACCTCTTCAAATTGCGTTCATAGCCCCGATCATTCTAGTCCTCAAACGGCCAGTAAGAATCTGGAAGATAGTTTTTGAATTCCGGCCCTCCTTCTTGTTTGGTCTTGACCAACCGGTACTGATGACGCCTCATTGAATCATTATCACAGTTGCATGACTTGTCCCCTCCGTTCAGATTGACGTGGTTGTGCTCAGGAATATTCGGCTTGCAGTTGCAAGCGGGGCTTTAAGTTTGTATTAGTGAAAATACCATAAAAGAAGGCTCACAAAGGTAGCATACGAAAGACTTGGATCCCAGTTAATTGGTTCAATACACGCGCGTCGTCGTGGCTGGTCCTTAGTCTTCCTCCATATATCAGAGATCTTTCCACCTTGCTCTGGAACTGCATCAGCACGTGCTGGACTTTTTCGAACTCTTCCGTCAGTACGTACTAGTGTATTCGGCCCCATGACCCATGAGAGCTGCACCTGCACCTCCTTGCATACAGGATGCTGGTGGCCACTCGTCCGGAGTTGTGTTTAATGTGTCAACCACCGATGTGCCGTATACTGAGATTTTGTTCTGGTCAAATGGCCTATCCTTGTATCCGCTTTCCTTTCGATTCGAGGATGTTCCGTTCTTTTTCGCGTCGTCGGCCCATTTCTCGCTATTCGTTGGTCAGTATGACTAATAACCGTTCGGGAATCAAACAAGTGTCATACATGCAGTTCGACTGGCCCAGACAGTAGAAGTAATAGCACATTTGTTGACAAGCAATGTGATCTCCATCGCAGTCGTACTCGTAGTGATAGCCGTCAAACGATAGGGCTGAATGTGCGACGTGGGAACCGAGTTGAAGAACCAACAACAGAAGGGACGTCGGAGTCTTCATATTTACGTCAATGGGTAGGTAGGAGAGGTCTTTGCTCGAAATAGAAAAGATATAAGATCGAACCGTCGTCGAAAAAAGAACTGGCAATGCTCCTTTTACTCCTAATCTAGGGTAGATGGTTTCTTGCCGGCCTATATGTACCAAGTGAGAAGATTGAGAAACGAGTTTGCAATGCTGAAGTGATGAGTACCTACAGAGCGGTTATTCCGCACTCCGCCCTTCTATGTTCTATTTCGGAAACAGCTCCCCAAAGGCACATCGTGATGGTAGGATTGTGGCATTGCGAAGCAACTTCGTAAAGAGGTGCCAAGATTGACGGTATTTATGAAAACGCCTCAGCGAAACGCTCTCATTGCAGGATATACGAATCGTAATCTTTAGAGCCTCGGGCGAGGGCTCCTTAGTGTTTGATAATGTTGAGACTTTGTACGTCGAGGTAGTCCGAAGGATCGTGTTTGCGTCTTCGCCGCATACGGACTTTTCAACGCCACCTAATCCTCGTCCCATGTCCAAGAGCTCGCAGCCTCAAAAGATGTTCACAGCAGTTGCTGCGCGACTAAGCCTGGCAAGAGGTCATTTCATTGCGTCTGATTGGAAGCGCTACTCCGGAGAAACTATCTTGTGGTATGTCCCGTGTGGATGCAGGTCCAAGAATCTTTTTCGCGCGATGGCTCGCAAGTTAACGCTGGAAATATACAGCCCCAGAGGTTCAGAGACAGACTTCTAAGTTCTTCGCCGTCCTAACGCCTGCGAAAAGTGCACATTGCGGTTGGTAGTTGAGGTCCGACTCGACACGCCATCTTCGGCTGTAAGACATGTCCAGATGAATTGCAGCCGTTGATTCCAGCTGCACTGCCCGCTGAGACCGGCGTCCTCTATTTTTGATGGACACTTGCCAAATTCTACATTGACACTGCCTTCTTGTGTTGGCGAGCACCAGTAAGTCCATGTCGAGAAATGCGAGTAGAAATTGGTCAAAAAGTATTAAAGGCTGTGTTCCTCGGTCGAATGTCATAACTGGGTAACGTTGTCATTCGTAGGTCTCACCGATTCTATTTGATCGCTTCTTCAAAGATCTCTTCACTATGACGCTTAATTCCTACCTCTCTTTTGCACTATCGATGGGTCTTACCATGGCATCGCCCGCAGCGTATCCCGCAGTCAATACAACCAGCCTGGAGAACCGCGGAGACTAGATCGAATGTGGGACAGGAAAGGGTGTATGGGCTCCGCCAGAAGTCTTCAAAGCAAAAGTTGAACAATTTTGCAAGGGAATTGAATACACCGAGATTTCGGATGGGTACTCGACGTCGGACACATACATCATCAGGTTGTCGGAGCAGGGCAACCAGGCAATTGGTGATGATGGCAAAATCATCTGTGAGTTACCAACAGCTTTTCATCTTCCTACACCTACGTCCAATCCTTCTCATCTCAAACATTATTCAACCCAGCTGGCTGATTAGTCTGGTGCAAGTTGCTGTTCGAAATGAGGGAGTAAGGCCGGCCTATCTCCTCTATGACTGGATTGAAAACTGTAACAACCAGCTGATGGAACTCGGTGTGGAAACATCGCCTTGTAATGGGAAGAGTCCCAAGTTTGACACAAAAGGCGGTGTCGTGACAAAGGGGAGTATGAAATTCGAGGCTACGATCAAGAAGGGGGATATCTGGTAAGGCTTGGGTCTTGGTGGGGATGCAAGTCAGAAGGCTGTGTAGCGAAGTGGCAATTTCTGGATCTCAGGGAGGCTGGGCCAATTGCCTGAGGGAATGCCTCATATGCGCGGCGTTCTGTATCATCGCAATGTTTCTATAGGCTATTGACATGAGGTCGGGTGATTTGGTATTTTCGAAGCACTTTTGTCTCGTTTTGGCCAAGATTTCAAGCATGTATATCAATAAGTGTGCTTTCAGATGAAATAACTTGCCTGAGATTGTGCATTCGCTCATACACACGTCAGATCCAACAATAGTGATAATTGCATATGTACTGGCTCCTAAAATATGTAGTCTATCTATACTTCGCTATGGTTCTAGTCCTTTGATTAGGTGGAATTTCTATAACCGAGAATCACACTCTTTCCACGCCATTAGCGCTGTCCCATCTGACGTGGGGTGGGAGACGCGGAACTGTGGCTTGGGCATGAGGCGCATCGTTAATGAAACTTGTAGCGCCAAACTGGAGACGAGCGGATGCGGTCTGTGCGCGCTACCCCTCCAAGCCCCAAGAGGGTTTCGGCGGCACAGCAAGGTTGAAACGTGCAAGACCGCCCGCCTCTCTAGTACACCCGAACGGGCTCACGACTATTACACTCTCCTCCACTTGCAACAGTACCAAAGTTTCTTTAGCCATGGCATTTTCACCGAATGGTCTCTGGTATCCGATGTTTGTTACCGCGGATATTCCTGTCGAAGTGAGCAGCCCTGGAGATCTGTCTTATTCTAGGAGCTGACTTCTCTCGCAAGACTATCAATACAATCTTGACGAAGGCGAGCAAGGAGCAAGAGACGCACGACCAGAGGCACGTAGACAAGAACAAGCCCTACGCCAACTATTGGGTGCTCGTCAAAAGTCGAAACCAGACCGAGTTTGAAACGCCGACGAACGGACTCGTGGAGCCCTTCGAAAACGATTTTGTCGACACCACTGTTCAAGAGCTTTGCGGCTTTGTTCAGGAGAACTTTGGGGAGGACGGCAAATTGCATAACGGTGTCTCCGATAACTTCTTCGGGTTACTAGATGCTCGTACTGCCAGGGACCAGACGTTGGTATGCATGTCCGATTGTCTAATCAGCTTGGAAGACAAAGCACGAATTCGTGTGTCCTGGGGACTTGCTTCTAGGGAAGATGAGGCCCTGGTGAGATACTCGGGCATCCACGGCCCACCTACGAACGAGGACGTAGCAGTTTTACTCCAAGGCATCAACGTTCCCATTGACGACACACCATTGGCTCCTATATTGAGTCACGAGCTCCAAATGATGACACGAGAGACGACTGCTGCACTGGATTCCCGATCCCTATATTGACGACTGCGTAGATCATGAAGGTCAAAAACGCGTATAGGGTTAGAAAAAATGTTGGAGACTTTTGGAGCCAAATCTATAGTAATATATTGTGGGATTCGAACGCTAGTCTTTGTTTTTTAATTGGAGCAGTGTTCGTGGAGTTATGGCTGCGCAAAGGGTGTGGTGTTAGAGGGTCCCGCCCAATCAAGGTTAGCGCGTCTGGTTGCCGCTGTAACAAAACAGCTGGCAGACCCTATAAGACCACCACGCGCATAGCTGCACGCGCGCATAACGTCGCAAAGGCTGTAGCAAGGCCCTGCAATACAATTCTACGTTGCAGAGACACAGGTTTAGGCCACGCAGAGGCAGAGGCGCTAATAGGGATGTCCCTGCTAAGACGCTAACTAGAAAGAGGTTTTTTCGGAATCTGCTAACCGCAATAGGGTTTTTTCGGAATCTGCTGCAGGAGCTCTACCACCCCCAATAGCAGGCCAATTTACACCAAACTGCTAGGGGAGCATCTCTACATAGGTATACGTGAAGCGCCACTGCGCAAGGAATAGGTAGTGCACTATATAGTTATACAGCGCAGCTGCGTTGCTTGCTACGCTACAGAGGCTACGAACTACCAAGTCTAGCATAATATATAACAACCCCACGCCTTGTCGCACGCCTGCATATCTTTGCAAAGGCTTTAGAGAGGCCCTGTAATGTAATTCCACGTCGCAGAGACATAGGTTTAGGCCATGCAAAGGCAGAGGCGCCATAGGGATGCTATGCTAGGTCGTAGCTAAGACGCTAACTAGAAAGAGGTTTAATTAGAATCTACTAACTATAATAGAGTTTTTTTAGAATTTATTATAGGAGTCTACTACTCCTAATAGCAGGCTAATTTACACTAAACTACTAGGGGAGCATCTCTAAATAGGTGTGTATTAGGCGCTGCTGCCTAAGGAGCGGGTACTCTACTATATAGTTATAAAGAGCAGCTACGTTGCTTGCTACGTCGTAAAGACGCTAACTGCATTAGTGTTTTTTTAGAATCCGCTATAGGAGCTCTACTACCCCTAATAGCAGGTTAATTTATACTAAACTACTAGAGAAGCATCTCTACATAGGTGTATGTTAAGCGCTGCTGCCTTAGGAGTAGGTACTCTGCTACGTAGTTGTGGTTATAAAGAGCAGCTATGCCTACAAAGGCTATAAACTATCTCTAGGCCTAGTCGCACGCCTACATAACATTGCAAATGTCTTAGATAGGCCCTATGATATAATTTTACGTTATAGAGACATATACTTATGCTATGCAGAGGCAGAGGCGCTAATAGAGATGCTATAGCAGCTAGCACGCTAACTATAATAGAGTTTTTTTAGAATCTATTACAAGACGTCTATTATATACTACGCTGTTATAGAATTTTATAAATATTTTATTACTTTATTAGACAAACGTAGCATTACTACTTGTCTCTAATATAGACAAGCAGAATTAGACTTTAGGTAACATGTTAACAACTACTATTTATTTCTAAGGAACTAGGCCTAGAATTGCTAATATTACGTAACTAAGACCTGTAGTTTATGACCTAATGTTAGTAACGTCTACTAGATAGCATAGACAGAAGGCAAAGGAAAGCCTTAAGGAAAAGTAGAGTTAGGGTCTTAATATAAAGTCTAACATAAGACAAGGATAATATAAATTAGTCTAAGTATAAGAGAGAAAATTCTAGCTATGCTATTCTGTTTAACTATTATTAAGCTTAGCGTCCTAGACAAGCGCATTATAGATGTCTGCCTAATAAATTGCTGCTATATAGCCTCTAACTCTGTTATGCTAGCTAGTTATGTTAGTTAGCTTCTTTAAGAGAGAAAGCTTAACTAAGCTACTAAAGCGCTAATTGTCTACTACGTAGATAAATAGCATAACAGCGTAATAAGCTCTATTACACTACATAAGATTTCTGCTGCTAGCTAACTATAGTAAAGCCTAGATCTTATGTCTGTCCTTGTTAGTGCTAATAAGCAAGCTACTATTGTTGTTCTAGACCTTGCTAGCAAGATAGAAGTAGAAATCCTTATAGATGCTAAGGACAGTATAGGTAGTCATGGGTCAGGTCTAGGTTAGGTTTTAGTAGTAGGACTTAGAGAAAATTAAAAGTTAGCTACGACAGACTTTTAGGCGCTGCACGCCATGACAGCATGTGTAGAGCGTGTGAAAATATAGAAGGCGCTACAAGCAGGTCCTACGTAGGTTTTTGCCTCTTTAGAATTTTTTATTTACGTTACGCGTGGCTATAGAGTCGCGTTGTAGCCTTTTGCGACAGCCTCTTAGCAGCAGATTTTACTTTTATTGCCTTATTAGGCAATAAAAGTGAAATCTCTTAGCGCTAGCATAAAGGAAGACTGCCTAGAATCTTGACGCTCTTATAACTTAAGAAACTATAATAAATTACTATAAATTATAGCAATTAGAAATAGCTAGATTGCTAAGGCGCATCTATAGTGTTTGTTACGTGTGTTTCTTTTCTAGACATCCTAAAGGAAGTATTCGCCATGTTTATCATATGCGTTTCTTAACTAGACGTATAGTAGGAAGTGTTAGCGAAGCGGTAATAGCGTCTTAAGGACTTGTAACAGATTGCGCTATACTGCTATACTATTAAACTATGCTCCTAATAGTGCGCGTAGTCGTGGGGCGGCCTTATAGCTGTTTACAGCTGCCTCTATACTAGATTTCAAGTCCATTGCCTAATTAGGCTATAAAAGTAAAATCTCTTAGCGCTAGCACGAAGGAAGACTGCCTAGAATCTTAACGCTCTTATAACTTAAGAGATTATAATAAATTGCTATAAATTATAGCAATAAGAAATAGCTAGATTACTAAGGCGTATCTATAGTGTTTATTATATATGTTTCTTTCCTAGACATCCTAAAGGAAGTATTCGCCATGTTTATTATGTGCGTTTCTTAACTAGACGTATAGTAGAAAGTGTTAGCGAAGCAGTAATAGCGTCTTAAGGACTTATAACAGATTGCGCTATACTGCTATACTGTTAAACTATGCTCCTAACAGTGCGCGTAGTCGTGGGGCAGCCTTGTAGCTGTTTACAGCCCCCTCTATAGCGGATTTCAGGTCTATTGCCTAATTAGGCTATAAAAGTGAAATCTCTTAGCGCTAATAGTAGATAGCGCCTAGAACCTTAAGAGACTACGGCAAGTTACTGTAAATTATAGCAGTTTTAAGCAGACAAGTTATAGAGGCGTATCTATAGTGCTTATAACTTATGTTTCTTGCCTAGACATCTAGAAAGAAGTATTTGCTATGTTTATTATATGCGTCTCTAGACAAGAGACATAGTAGAAAGTGTTAGCAAAACAGTGTTAGCGTCTTAAGGACTTGTAACAGATTACGCTATACTATTATACTGTTAAACTATGCTCCTAACATTGCGCGTAGCTATAGGGCAGCCTTGTAGCTGTTTACAGGTTAGGGTTAGGGTTAGGGTTAGGGTTAGGGTTAGGGTTAGGGTTAGGGTTAGGGTTAGGGTTAGGGTTAGGGTTAGGGTTAGGGTTAGGGTTAGGGTTAGGGTTAGGGTTAGGGTTAGGGTTAGGGTTAAGGGTTAGGG
>MCFA01000344.1:0-31785 GCA_002105025.1 Clohesyomyces aquaticus
ACTAAGTAGTAGCTAGAGCAACGTATAACTAGGTTAAAGCTTAGGGGAAAGTAGTAATTAACGTACTATATAAGGGCAAGCTAAGGTTAGTCACTCTTAATAAAGTAGCGCTAATACCTAACTTTCTTACTAACCTAGTCTCTCTCTCTTGCTGCTGCTCTAGTAGAGTATACTTTAACTTAGGCTTAGATTAATTATACTATAGAAAGACTACTCTAGTAGACCTAGAGTTTACTAGGGGCCACTAGTTGCTTAATGCTAAGGATAACATCTATGTGCCTAGGAATTAGCTATCCGCTATGGCCGCAAGCTCTCGCTAGTCTCTACTACCTATATAAGCTACTCTAGCTCGAGCACATGCTCTTGTAGGCTATATAGGAGCTAGGGTTATTAATTACCTAGAGGAAAACACTACTAGCATTAAGCTTATACTAGGAGACCCCTGCCTATTATAGAAGGAGTGTAATGCCTATATAGAGTCATAAATGCATAAAATTATAAGCTAAAGGCCTCGTTAATTTAAAGCTACTTAGCTGTTCTTAAGGATTATAATAGACCTTATTTAGCTAAGAGCTAGAGGCGAGGAATGTTTTAACAGAGACCTCTAGTGCCTTCATGGCCTCTGTGAATACAGTGGCTAGCACCTATAGGAGAGTATAAGGAACAAATTAGGGTCCTTATATATACCTATAATTAAGAGATAGATAGCTTAAATAGAGCGCCTTATAGGTCTACTAATTCTTATAATATTAACAGACAATGAGTTTAGAGGAGAGCTATTAGATTTCCTAGCAGACGCAGGAATAGTACATGAGCTTAGGGCACTAGACGTACTAGCTTAGGCTAGGGGGTAGAAAGAGCAGGAAAAGAGCTAACAAAGGTTGCTTGAGCCCTAGCTTGCTACGTAAGGATTCCACTAAAGCTTACCTATAAGCTATATAGAGCAGCAGCCTATCTCCTTAACTACACACTAACAGAGCGCTTAGGGTAGAAGACTCCCTTTAAGATTGTACTAGGGGACAAGCCCTCCTAGGCTCACATGGCTATTATAGGGTTATAAGCCTTTGTTCTTAATAGAAACGTACCCTATAGAGAAAAGCTAGCCTCTAGAACTATAATTAGTACACTAGTTAGCTTTAACGCTACTAACATCTACTATATATAGATTCTAACGCTTAATTAGGTAATTAGAGTTAGAGATATAGTATTTAAGGACCTAGGAAGTAGAGAAGTATAGAAAAGGCCTCTGCTAATTGCTAAAGCAGAAGAACTAGTTAAAGTACTTAATATACTTATAATACCTAAGGTATATAAGCTATCTATTAGTCTCTTTAATAGCATTAGCTCTACTACTATTTCTAGCAGAGAAGAAATACGCGAATAGCTTAAGCAAATTTCTTTTTCTCTAACTGCCTCTCCTCTACGAGAAAGAGAGAGCATAACAACGGATTTGCTAGAGAGTCTAAGCTTGCCTAAGTACTATTATTATTATTAATTCTTGTTTACTGTCTAATGCAAGCCCTATTAGCTTATGCAGACTATTGCTACTATTTACACTAGGTAAACAAAAAAACCCCTGTTAGCTAGTCGTAGAAGCAGCTCCTAAAGGCTTGCCTGTACTAGGGGAAAAACACCTTTTGTTTGTGTGCCATATGTGCGTACCCAGGCAGGCGCAGGCAAGACGCCTGCGCCTATAGGTTGCTGTTGTCCTCTAGCCTCAACCGCCTACCCTGTCACGCTTTCCCTAACCTGAGTCCTGAATGCCCTCTATGTCTAACGTCCCTTATACCTTATAATGTTACGTGTGTCTGTCTTTGTCCTTCTCTCTCCTACCCTATGCTCTGTTAGTATAGCCTCTGCGTCTACTGTTCTTCTAGCGCCTATTGTTACAACATAACGCCTAAACTGCTGTTATAACATAACGACCTGTCTAAAGGACCCTCCCCTTCTGCTAAAGCAGGATCTTTGCCCCTTTGTATTAGGTGTCTGTTACCCTAGGGTCCTAACCTAGGTTCTCTCCTATAGGAAAGAGTAACAATCTATGTCTTATAATTATAGTTATCTAGCTTAGGGCAGTTATAGAGGCGAGGGGTGGTGAGAGGTTCGTCTAGCCTAGGGGTGAGAGGTCTGCCTAGGCTGCTATTTCGTCTGCGTAGCGAGGGAGTGGGGTGCGAAGGTCGTTTTTTAATTATATCGTTTAGTTGCTGTAGGTAGGTAGGTAGTCCTTTGCGTTGTGGGGTTTGTAACTGTTCCAACTGTCGTGGGCGCGTTGAGTTGTGTTGCGCACGGTCGCGGTGAAAATTCTGCTCTGTCTCACCACAGGGCATCGTCACCCACTGCGCCGCCCTCAACGCGACGTCTCTGCGCTGGCTCTGAGCTCATGAGAGTCAGGTTCCCAGGCTTCACCGCGTAGAGGTGCAGAGTCCGATTTCGAAGCCCTGCCTAAGTACTATAGGGGCTACGACCTAGGCCTCCTATCGCTAGATTAAACACTAGCACTAGGCTATACTAGAAGCTATATTAGTAGCGACCAAGACCAGGAGCCACCTGCTGAGGCAAGCACCTTGGTACTAAACAGGAGAGGCAGGCTAGCTAGACTCCCTAGGCTAGATAGCTAGCTAGCTAATTAGCTTAGCTATATTAAAACTAATCCTAATAATGAGCAAACGCCGTTAAGGGCAGTTAACAATGCTCCTAGGCGGGGAGCAGCAGAGGTAGAGACCTTAAATATTATTAAGGGAGGAAGGAGAACTCGCTATCCTTAGCAACCTCCTATACGTGAAGCCTACTACCTAATAGCTATAGCTTTAGCGCTTAAGATACTATATAAGAAGCCACAGCTTCTAGGGAAAGCTTAACTACATTAGGACTAATTGCTGCCCCTACTAAAACGATTTAAGGATCTCTAGAACTATCTATATAGCCTAGAATTTTATAAGGTAATAGAAAAGGAGCTATAGCGCTGCTTTAACATAGGTTGCTTTAAGCAAACGTTAGTTACTCTATTAACAGCAGACATAGAGATCCTGCCTTTAATATAAGTATATTTATATAAGTTTAACAAAAATAGATACCTTAGCTTGCTAAAAGCTCGCCTCTATGTAAGAGGTGATATGTAGCGGAGCTAGGGGGAGACGTACGTAGCTACGCTAGCAGCCAAGGTATTTTAAACCCTAATTGCTCTAGCATTACTCTTTAGCCTAGTTGCCTACTAATATAATGCCATAAACGCCTTTCTAAACGCCTACCTACCTACTAAACAATACTGTTACACCCTAGAGGGATTTTAAAGCTAGTTTAGCTAGCTCCTGCTCTTAAAGAGAGCGCTATATAGCCTTAAGGAAGCTCTAAAGCTCTAGCTTAATGAATTAAGAACTATACTTAGAGATCTCAGCCTTACTTAACATCTAGATATACCCTGCCTATTTACTAGCAAATAGTTGCTAGTCTTCTTCTATGTTAACGATATAGTCGTCCTTATACACCCTAGCAATAAGGAGTTCTAAATATAGTTTAAATAAGCCCTGCTTAGGGTATATAAGTTAAGGTGCCTAGAAGAGCTGAAATAGTTCCTAGGGATCCAAGTGCTATGGAATAAGGAGACAGGCTAGTACGCCCTACTACAGGACTCCTTTATATCTAAGGTAGCTTCAAAGTTTACGCTCTAGAAGGACGATAGGAAATATCTGCAGGCTCTACTACCTAAGGAGCCATTAGAGCGCAACACCTCTAAGCTAGATCCCTTACTAATTAGGATTTATAGAAGCTTGACTAGTTTACTAGCCTATTTAGAAACATGTACCTAGCTAGATATTACAGCAGCTTACTTAATACTAGCCTAGCACCTAGTAAACCCTAGCAAGCAGCACCTTCGCTATCTAAAGCACTGCTAGAAGTATATTATTAGTACCTAGTATTTAGCCCTCTAAACTAGCAATCTTATTAAAAGATTTAACTAGTTTATATAAGGAAGCCCTACTAGAGAACCTATATTCTATAGGGCATTAGACGCCTTGTTTGCTAACTAAGCAGAAACTAGAAGAAGCTCTTAAGGACTACTCTTTAAGCTAGGGGGTATAACTGTTTACTAGCAATTAAATGTATAGCGTATAGTTACTAAATTAACTATAGAGGCTAAGCTTTTAGCTCTCTCTGCTACAGGCTTAGAGATGTAGTTCTAGATAAGGTTTTTTAAGCATATTAACTTTAAACTAAACTGTTAGCCTACCCTATAGTATGACAACTAACAAACAGTTAGTATAGTTACTAGGGACTAGGACAAGCTAAACACTAAGCTTAAACATGTAGACATTTACTAAAGCTAGATATAGCAGGAGACTCTCGAAGGCAGGCTTTGTGTGTAGTGGAAGCCTACTGCAGAGATGCCCGCTAACAGCTTAACTAAGCCGCTACTAAGGCAAAAGCATGAGGCTTTTATTAAGCAGCTTGGCCTTGTAGATGTATCATCTTGAATTAAAAAGAGATAGTAGCTTTTGCCATTGCTTGGCATGTGCAACGTACTACACCCTCCTTTAAACACTAAGCGCTATATTGCTGCTCTATTTTATATATTTGCAGATTTTGCAGCTATTGCTGCTGAGTATGTAGATGCGGCTTGAAGCTCTACACTACTTTCTCACCCTTGTTCAACACCTGGGGAGCTATTTGGCAACTGTTTTTATAAATTTACTATTTCTGCTAGCTATTTTTAGCACCTTTTAGAAGGTCGAGGACGCCTAGTTCACAAAGGCAAGGCAGACATTCACTGGCAGAAGCTCCAGTCCTCCCCTCATTTGGTACGGCCTGGGGGGGTATGTGACGGTTCTACACTACTTCAGTACTAGTGAGGCTTGGCCCCTGAGTATATATATGGGTCCTCGAGCCTCATCTATCAATCAATCAAGTTCTCTACTTTGAAGGATTTCCACCTTTCACATTTATTGCGTCCAAGGGTTCTTGTCGTGGGCATGTGACGAGCTTGCGAGAGTGATGCTCGCAAGCAAAATGGTATGTGTAGTTCACCAGGCACATCTTGGTTGTGCTTGTGGGAATGAAGAAGACTGGGAATGATAAGGTGGATGGTTGCATGGCTGAGATGGAGGTGCTCTTATATGAGAGGAAGCAAAGGATTCTCTTTGAAGATTAGGCGCGTGAGACTTTGGATTCTATGGCATTCAATGGGAAGAATTTATTCAGTATCTCTCGTGGATATCTTCTGTAAGCTGGGGGGGGACGGTCCTGATGGATTGTAGATGAGTGCATTGTGTGTGTGTGTGTGTGTGTGATGTGTGATGAGCCGAGATGGCTATGCAGGAGATGAGTAAGCACGACTGCTTACATCTTCTGTTCTGCTCATTCCACACGGCTCATCCAGATTTCGACGGTGAATGGAGCTTCCATCCTGTCTGAGACAGGGTACTTACTATGATGGATGAAGGAACGTCGATATCAGAAGCATGGACTAGGAGAGGCCAGATAGTCAGACGCAAATAAACATCGTGATTTCGAAGCGAATCGTGAGGAGCAAATGTCAGTAAGAAAGTAAAGAAACTGGTAGAACTTCGAAAGCGAAAAAACTTGCTCTATGCATCGGAGAAGCTTCCAGGTGACCACTCAGGGTCTAGAAGTAAAGGTATCGTGACTATTTGTCTCTTTATTTATCGTTATTGGACTTCACAAACTCAACAGAGATGTTATTAGTTTCAAATACCATCGCTAAACGAGTAAAATTCATAGGTAATATGTCCACCATTCCTACGAAAAAATATTCATCCGTGAATCTAAAGTGCATCTAAACTGAACCTCCAATAGCCTCTCATCTCGGTGCCAACATGCAATGCATCATTCAGTTGCAATTCCGCCGGCTTACCTTACCCTATGATTCATCGGCTCATCTAATGTCAAAGAATTCCCTGCAGCGTGAAACAGTTGTCTTAGCCCATTTGCTAAACGCACCCCACCTCGGATTGGCACCCATATCGCTACTCTGCGTTTCACTCGGGATTTCCGCGTTGACTTCTTGCGGGATCGGGCTAATACCCAAATCACTGCGCTGCGTTTCACCTGAGACTTCTTCCGTGTCGACTTCTTGTGCGCTCGAGGTTTGGGCACTCGGATGCCTATCGAACCAACGATGCACATATGCAGCCATATCGTTTTTCGGGACAATACCTTTGCAACACGTATCCACCCTATAATCTTACCATAGTTGGTCATAATTCTCTCTTATTTTAGCTTCCGACGAGATTGGCATCATGGTTAGAGGCGGTGGAAATCTGGGATGGTGTCTCTAGTACCATTCGATAAACCCAGTATCGTAGCCGCGAGTCATATGCGGGTTAGCCGCACCCTGGAGAATACGGTCACAGCCTCTAGGATTTTTAACGAGCGCATAGACTTGGTTGGGGACGTCATGAGCGATAGAGTTGGGTAGACCGGTATAAAAGTCTCGTCCGGATGGCCAACGTCTCCTCCGGGTAAACCAGAGTACTGGTCTCCAAGCCCTTCGGTAGTTATACCATTCGTCAAATTCTTTTTCTGTGTAAGCAGGTGGGGTCCAGGTGTCACTGGAGATAGAGAGCAGATATGATGGGTGAATTGAGGGTTCTCGTGTGTATTGTGTGTAGCTCATGTATGTGTCCATCATGTGTGTGTGTAGTGTACAAATCAGAGGCTCTTATAGTAGTTGATCGAGCTTAGTCATAGGACCGTAGTCATGTGACGGAGCTCTGGCTGCTTACATTCTGAATTCGTGTCTTCGTCTCCACTGTTCGACTTGGGTGATTGATGGAACAGGACCGAAAGATGTACTGCTTGCAGACGCGGAGCTCGTAGAATTGCTGGCTTCATCTTCAGTTGTCGGTCCTGCCCTCTCGAATGGCATCGCTGGACGCAATGCGGACACGATTCTTCCTGGACCTCGCGGCTACGGATTGGCTTGTCGCATCCCTCTCGGGGACGCCATGACCACTCGTGAATATAATGGTCGCAAGTAATGTAGTATATTGCATGGATGCTGCACATGGTTAGAAGTTACTCTGAATTCGGCAGTTGCACACTATTTTCCGCAGGCAACATTAAGGGTAATCGGCAGGAGGATCAGGGAAGAGACACGCGAGGATGAAGACGAATACAAACGAGAAAGTTGTTTGTCTAAATAGCAGACGTTTGAGATTTCAGTATTAACTGCGACTGATCGTTGGTGTCTTGAGTTGTCATCCCTGGTTGTCGCCCTTCCTACAAACGTTTGTCACAGGATCTGATGATGTAAGCAGCCAGAGCTCCGTCACATGACTACGGTCCTATGACTAAGCTCGATCAACTACTATAAGAGCCTCTGATTTGTACACTACACACACACATGATGGACACATACATGAGCTACACACAATACACACGAGAACCCTCAATTCACCCATCATATCTGCTCTCTATCTCCAGTGACACCTGGCCCCCACTTACTTACAGATGAATACTTTCATCATGTCTGAGACAGCGTGCTTGCGATAGGCATTGATTGGATGAGCGAAACCCTGAGGGAACAAAGAACGAACGAAAGAGTTTCGTCAAGCGCAAACAGTAACTGTTCGCTAGAAATTATCAGGAGCCACGATTTGAAGTGTAAGTCCGACCAGAATTGCGAGGGGACAAACTTATAATTTCTTCGGAGAACGTCGGCCCATGAGTCTTAAAAGGTCGAAACTCATTTCATTGTTCCTCTTGAGCTCTAGAAGTTCTGCCTAAGGCTGCCGAATGTCATCCCTGGGCACAGCCCACGGCCCGCTGTGATAAATCGTGATGCTAGTGAAGCGAAACTCGCTTCAACTCCCGAACCGCAAAGTCCGCGCTCTTGGACCAGGAACAGTAATTTTAAAGGGTGATGGTTGAGGCTGAAATGAAGATTTCTACACAGTACAGAGTCTGGACTGCAAAACCGAAAGAGTGCATGCTATTAAAGGCAGGGAGAGCCAACAGGCACCGTTCCGTCTTACTCCCATCCAACGTGCACCCTGGCGAGCCGAGGCAGGCCACCTACGGGGGCATTTTGGCTCCACGTAATTGGGGCTTAGGACGTCGTTTATTTTTCAATCCTTCTCAGGTCTGCATGTTCACAATTGACACTCGGTTTTCTGCGAAACCAAGCACCCTTGATCGTTTACCTCAGCCACCGGTCTGTTCACGAAAGAAGCATGGAGAAATCAGGACTTCTGGGCACGGTTCTCGTGACCGGAGGATGTGGATGGCTCGGAGCTTACATCGTCGAAGCCCTCCTCGCAGAGTCAGAATGTACCAAAGTCGTTGTGCCCATGGAAGATTTGCCTGGAAAACAGCGACAGTTACCCGGCGTTGCTTACCACATCTGCGATATCACGAAGGCCGAGGAAGTAAAAACACTGCTCGACCTTACAAACCCCAAAGTAATCATCCACACTGTTAGTCCTGGATTCAGGGCTGCGTACGAGGCGTCCTACCGCATCAACTATGTCGCAACGAAGCAATTTCTCGATCTTGCGCGCCAGCATTCATCGGTCCAGGGATTCGTTTACTGCAGTCCAGTCGAAGGCACTGTCTTGAAGTCTGGATTGAATACCGAACCTGAAAAAGAAGAAGACAGCATTCTCGAGACGTTAGGGTCGGGACCGACGCCATACGCAAGAACGAAGGGGGCGACAGATGCACTTGTGCGAGCGACGAATGATGCCAATGGCACAAAGGGTAAAGATGCCACCAGCAAGCTTCTGACCACAGTCCTGCGCATCTCTGGCCTCTACGGACCACGCGACAAAATGACCATCCCGGAACTGCTGAAAGGGGTCAAAACGATCGGGACCAGAGTGCAAATCGGCAAAAACGACCGGCTACACGACTGGATCCTCATCCAAAGCGCAGCGAGGGGTTTTGTGCAAGTGTCCAAGGCGCTCATCGATAGCCCCCGACGGCCTCGAGAGATGAGAGTTGACGGGGAGGCGTTTTCCATCACTGACGGCAGCCCGATGAGGGTTTGGGATTTCACGCGGACGATCTGGAAGGCGGCGGGGGATCGGAATTGGAACTCGACGGACCCGACGGTGATTCAGATCCCTATGTCTATCTGGATGTTGCTCGTGTCCGTGGTCGAGTGGGTGTTTTGGCTGTTCACCTTTGGGGCGATACGGCCACCAGTAGGCAAGGAGCATTTCGTGTACATGAAAGATGGGTGTCGGTATTCGATCGAAAAGGCGAGGAAACGTTTTGGATACGAGCCTAAGCTAGCCTATATAGTTCCCGGCCACATAGGGTTTCCGGCCACCCCACCAAAATCAGCCACCCTTAGAAAAACAGCAATATCTATTGATAGCTTATTACAATTGCCAATTCGTACACATAGATTCCAAAGCCATAGCAGCTACTCTAGCTGCTGATTTTTCTGCCTCTTTTTCCGTAGATTTTGTATTTCTCTGAGCCTCTACAGCAGCTGACTGGCGAATAGCAGCTACTATATTCTCAACGTTTGCAAAGCGTTGGTTAGGGTCTACCTGAACGCGCTTTCGAGGCCGTTGAGAGGCAAAGGTCTGGAGATGGGATTCTAGGCGTTGTTTGTCTGCTTCAAGCCCTGCTGCTCTAGTATTCGCAACTGCTAGCGCCTTGCCTGCTTTCTGTAGGAGCAACCGGGTCGTACGACCTAGTTTCTTATAACTCTGGAGCGCCTGCTGGGCCGTATAGAAATCGCGAGGTCCCTGGGGTGTAGATAGGAAGCTCTTAGTAGGTGATCGAGGTCGCTTCTGGCACCGAGGCGTAACAGGCCTCTGAGAAACCTGCGACGAGCTAACTACCCGCTCAATATTCAATAGGCAGATGCCTGTAGCTGCCCAACCAGCTCGAATTACTCTCTCAGTAAGGCCAGCCTCCCTAGCTTTGTAGTAGCATGTAATAAAGCGCTCCTTCTTAACTAGTGCTGCATTATCAAGCAAGGCTAGCTCCTGGATCTAACGGCGATAGTTTGACTTAATAACTAAGAAAGGAGCTAGATCTAGAGGCTGTAGGACGTAGGAGGAATAAGCAGGCAGGTATAGTAGCTCAATTTAATTCTGCTTGCAGAGCCATAGGAAGTCTATATTAATATAGCTGCCGTAGCCGTCCAGGATAAGAAGCCAATATTAATCAGAATCTAGAGCTAATCTAGGGATATATATTTGGCAGAGCTATTTAGTTCTAATAGCATTTGACGTCCAGCCGTTCTTAGAGGTTACATAGAGCTAGCTAGGTACTAATTTAGATAGGAACTAGGTAGTCTGTAGATTCTGACCCTTAAAGATCACTACGTAGCGTAGCTTCTGCCCTGTTGCTAATACGCACTTAATTACTAAGACCTACTCCTAATTCTCTAGAGACTAAATATAAGCCTTCTTTTTCTAACTGCTAGAGAGTACTCTAGTGTTTATACATACTCCTAGCGCTATCCCTGTCTTATCTATATTCTATGTATCCTCTGCCTGTATATTAAGGCGTATTCTAGTCCGCTTAAAGAGCTCTAGGAACGCACGTATCTGTTCTAGAGTAGCTGCCTTAGCTCTCTAAGATTCTATTTTCCTGCTAACTACTAAGGCGACGCGTGGATTCCGCCTAATGAAGTGTAGGATCTAGAGCTTGCCTATAGGCTGATCGTCGCCGTTCATGCGCAGGATTTAATTCGCTATTTCTCAGGCGCGAGCGTGGGAGGGGGGGCATGCGCGCGCGTCTTCTTTGAGTATCTACTCTACAAGGAACTCCTCTTGTAAAGGGGTCAGCCGCTGCTAGTGTTGATAGCTAGCTAAGCTATTTGTTGAGCTATTAAGTCAGTCTTGAAGTGTAGTTCGTGGGACGCCGTACGCCTTGGCAGCTGCTCTCTGGCTAGTATAAACACCAGAATTAAGATTGTTAATAGCTGATTGTATAGCTTGCTCACGGGGGTCCATTTTGACGCGTGTTGTTGATAGATAACGCGACTTTTCTGGGGGTGGCTGATTTTGGTGGGGTGGCCGGAAACCCTATGTGGCCGGGAACTATATAGGCTAGCTTATTTGTGATACCGAGGAAGGGCTGAGGAGAACGATGCAGTGGTTCCGGGAGCACGAAGGATGGGAGTAAAGGAAGTGAAGGCGAAGGGGGTAGCCATATATCTATGTTGGCTGTCTGTATGGAGCTAATTAGGGTTAGGGTTAGGGTTATAGTGCGAGACGCGACGAGGCCGTCAACCAAACCTTCAAGCTGCAATGCAATCGGCTCGACGCTCATTGGCCACGCTGCCGAGATTTCGCCGAGAATGTCAATCGACAACCTCACCACCGCGGATGCGATGCCACAACCGCAATCTCTGCACAATGGCCTCGAAACTGACGCCCTTTCTTTTCCGGAGCAGTGCCCGGGCTCTGCGCCAGTTCCAGAGGGCTCAATGGCGCCCTTTCAGCGCCGCGCCGGCGTCGCGGAGCGCCGGGCTGGTTGTGGTGCGTCTCTTGCCTCCCGAGATCCCCTCCTCCACGTCCTGTACCTGCCATTGCTAACTACGACTCGCTTCTAGCACCGCGACACGCCCGATAACAACGCCTCGATCCCGTTCAAGTTCACGGCGCAAAACGAGGAGCTCATCCAGGAAATCCTCTCGCGGTACCCCTCGCAATACAAGAAAGCGGCCGTGATGCCCTTGCTCGACCTCGGCCAGCGACAGCATGGCTTTACGAGCATCAGCGTCATGAACGAGGTTGCCCGGCTCCTGGAGATGCCGCCCATGCGCGTCTACGAAGTGGCCACCTTCTACACAATGTACAACCGGAACCCCGTGGGGCGGTTCCACGTCCAGGTCTGCACAACCACACCGTGCATGCTCCGCGACAGCGACGCCGTCTGGAAGGCCTGCCAAGACCATCTGGGCATCCACCACGGTGAGACCACCAAGGACGGCCTCTTCACCCTCACCGAAGTCGAATGTCTCGGCGCCTGCGCAAACGCCCCCATGGTCCAGATCAACGACGACTACTACGAGGATCTGACCTACGACACCACCGTCTCCCTCCTCAAGGCCCTGCAAAATGCGGCAGAAAAAACGGGGGCTCAGCCTGGCGCGCCCGGTCTGACTGGCGGGGCCGGAAAGGGTGCCGCGATAGGAACGGACAGGAACGTGAAGAGCGGGAATGAGATCAATGAGCAGGGACGCGCATACGAAGCAGGCGGGGTCAAGGCGCCCACACCGGGCCCATTGAGCGGAAGGAAGAGCTGTGAGCCCGCCGCTGGTCTGACTTCATTGACGGGCGAGCCGTGGGGCAACGAGACGCTGCGGAAGGATGGCCAGCTATAACCTGTAAATATGTAGGTTGGACAGGCTTCTAAGCCACGGTCGCGAGGGAACCTAACATGTCTAGCAATTGTAGAAAGCCTTCACATTATTTCGTCAAACCCACCACATCTCCCGCCCGTCTATCTCCGTGCAATATCTCTTTCCCCCATCTGACCCAACGATAACCACAATTTCAGGTTACGCATGGTATGTATTGGAGGATTGGTGGAGACAGCTCGACCAAACTCAACCCGGCCACCCGTGCTACGTAACCGAATCAAACACGATCCATCTCTGCGGCGGACTACACATCTCCCAGACCAGCCAACCCGAGCGCTTGTCGTCGCGTTGGCGCCTTCTCGTCAAAAAACGGCTTCTCAGCCAAAGCAGTCACTCTGGTTCCGTGCCTTGGCTCAGTCCCCTCGTAGTCCCAGCTGGCATTGTGGATCGTGATTCTGTTATCCCACAAAGCAGAGGTCCTAGGCGTCCATTTGAAGCGAACTTGAATATCGACGTTTTTCTCGTAAACGTCGTAGAGATATCCGAGAATGAGGTCACTCTCTGCTTTGTCCAGGCCAACGACTCGCACTGTCATGGCACGGTTGACCCAAAGAGCTTTCCAGCCAGTTGCTGGGTGCACCCGAACTAGAGGATGTACGCGCTCGATATACTTTGGGCCGGCTGTTGAGTCGTTTCGGTCAAGATACGGATGCGCACTGCTGTATACCGCCTCCCGTCCATCGATGATTTTCCGGAACGCGGGTGACAGTTTTTCGTATGCAGAGTACCCTTTCCAGAATCAGCGGCGGTCATGCACAAATATGGGAACTTACCGGAAGCCCAGAGAGTATCTCCACCAATAGTCGGTATAGTGTCATTGTGCAAGTGTGTCACTCTGCTCTACATTAACAGCCAGTCTACGAATCACACAGTCAAACGTACCCTGCAGGCTGTCGCTCATGCACGAGATCCGTATGCCAACGAGAAGCTCCTCCCGGGTTCCGGAAATTTGCCTAGAACTCGGTTGCTTGCAATGCAGGCCATATCACCGTGGTTCCTGGGACTCCCGGTACCGAGGGTACTTGCGGCTACGATGCGAATAAGTGGTCGCAGTTTAACAACATTCATCGCAACTTACATGCACCTCGATTTCGCCATACCACTCTCCAAGCTTCCTCTGCTCTTGAGGAGAGATAATCTGATCCCGGAAGAATACAACACTTCTCTCAGCAATCAGAAGCCCGAGCTCGTCCTTTTGCTGGTCTGTCAAATCCTTCAACTGAAGTCCAACAATTTCGGTCCCGATATGTTTAGTCAGATGAATGACTTCTTTGGCTGCCGATAGGAGAGCCTTCTTCTCGGGGTCTGCTCGAGACCCTGGATCGACAAATTCGCGATCGTAGTCTCTGATCTTGTAGACGTCGTCCAAGTATAGGGGCTTGGCGGGACGGTATGGGTATCCCCCCGATAGATTGATTCCAGCTTTCTCAAGCCTATTTCTCGCTGTTTCTGGGAGACCCAAGGTGTCTTTCCGCGGCTGGACCGTGTCTTTAATCTCCTCGGAAATCGGAAGAGCAATTGGCGCCATGTTGAATGTATGTTTGAAGGCAATTGAGTAAAAATCTGTACTCGGCCACTATAGCGCATGCAACGATCAGTATATATGTCGCACTCGCGCCTCAACGTCTTATCCGGTTTACTAATTGGTGGTTTGATTCCCCAACCGATTAGATGTCCCATGACGGCAACCCCACAGTCGTTGGTGTGGTTGCGGGGTAGCTTCAATCACATCATTCACTGGGATGATTACGCATCGCCAATTAGGCTGAGTCTTCTTATCATCTTGCACCACCCCGTTCTGATTTCAAATGTACTCGTTATTTCCGGAAGGTGGGACAGTCGTGCTATGCGAACCCTAGAGTGTGGTTCGAGGGTTACGGGACTGTGCTCTTAGGCTTTGTTAGCTTGGATTGAGCCATGCCGACCCTAAATGATGCAAGATACACAGGCCGACTTTCTGGCCATTGTGTACCCGACGTGAGTTTTAGAACAGATTGTAGGATAGTGCTTCGGATGCTTAATTCCGTCTTATCATGCGTTGCTCTCGTCGTCCGAGAGAAGTCCGTTGCTCAAGAGGCATAGCCGTTGGGTCGAGTCAGAATGGGTTCTTACAGAAGTCGGGCTGGCTAGTGCCATTGAGTAAGTAGATTCACACCCCTACTCCTGTCGCGACTTTGGTACCACGTTGGTACAAACTCTTAGGAAGCTCGTGAACACTTTGAACCATGTCTCCTCTACCTCCACAAGTAGCCGTCATTGGCGCAGGAATTAGTGGTGTGGTTGCTGCTGCTCATCTTAGGAGGGAAGGGGTCGATGTAACGGTCTATGAGCGTTCCAAGGTTGCCGGAGGTATATGGTGAGTGTGATATTTCACATTGTTAAGCTACTCTTCTTACCAGATTCCAGGGTCTATGATGAACGCAAGCCCCTTGAACCCGAGTATCCATCACCTTTCCCCTCCATTCCTGGAGAGGATCAGCAAAAGGATGGATCAACCGGTCATGTGATTGAGGGAAATTCAGAAGTGGTACAGCTTTTACACGCACCGCCTGGGTAGGCCTTTACGTGGCTCCCTGTAATACTAAAACAGACTAATAAGTCTAAACTAGACCCTGCTACTCTGGACTCAAGAACAATGTCGGTACTCGACTTCTAGAGACTACATTGAATCCATTTCCTGCAGGTACTCCGGACTTTGTAAGCCACCAGGTCCTGAAGAACTATATCCAAGATACCGCGGTGACGACAGGAGTCCACAACATAACCATATACGATACCGATGTCAGAAGAGTGTGGAAGGACGGCGAGAAATGGAATCTGAAGGCGGCGACATTGACCCATGGCCCGGTTGAAGGACTTGCGAGGAAGGAGATCGTGCAGGTGAGCTCTCAATGCGTCGGGATTACTTACCCTTACAGTCTAGAAATTTGACTCGGTGGTCATTGCTTCCGGGCATTACCATAATCCCAAAGTGCCTGATATCCCAGGACTTGCCGACTGGAAACGCGCGTGGCCAGATCGCGTTCAGCATTCAAAGGGATATCGAAAGCCGGAGGAAGTATTAGGAAAGGTACGAATATTGTCAAATATATAAAAAGAGAAGACGTTTTAACAATGCCAGAACTTTCTCTTAATCGGAGGAAGCGTTTCTGCGACCGACATCGCGCGAGAACTAGGCCCCCATGCGCAAACGATATATCAAAGTCACCGGAACGGCGCCTTCGATCTCCCACCTTCCCTTCTTCCCGAAAACGCTATCCGCGTCGACCAAATCCTATCTTTTGACGCTCCACCAAGGCGGGAGGATTCAAATTCATCGTCTATCAACGGCAATAGAACCGAACCTGTTCCCGCTACGATAACTCTCAAATCCGGTCGTAAGCTGTGCGATATCCATCACGTTATCATTTGCACTGGATACCATATGACCGTTCCATTTCTCTCACATCTGCATTCACTGACACAATCACACTCTGCTAACTCGCTCCCGGAGGACGTCGATGAGAAGCTTCTTGTGACCGACGGCACACAGTTCCATAATCTACATAAGGATATCTTCTACATCCCCGATCCATCCTTGATATTCATCGGCGTGCCATTCTTCACCGCCACTTTCACGCTTTTCGAGTTCCAGGCTATGGTGATTGCGAAAGTGGTCAGTGGGCGTGCGAAATTGCCGGCACAGGAAAAAATGCGCGAGGAATATCGAAAGAGGGTCGGGGAAAAAGGGTATGGGAAGAATTTTCACTCTTTGAAGCATAGGGAGGTGGAATATGTGAATGAGATTTTGGGGTGGGTGAATGAGGAGTTGAGGGGGAAGGGGGAGGGGGAGTTGAAGGGACATAGTGAGGTGTGGATGGAGGCGAAGGAGGAACAGGTCGAGAGGATTAAGGCGATGTTTGCGGGAAGTGATGTTGCGAAGTTGAGGCAGTTGGAGGTTACGTGCTGGTGACCTGTGTGGGTGAGCAGCTCAGGGTAGATAATGCTTGGGGATTGGTCAGTCTTTGAATACCGCCGCACATACAACTGTCCTCGAACGAATACCAATATATGGAATACATTAGGTTGTTTTAATTCTTTGCTAGGAAAATGATCGAATACCCATTCCCATCCTCCATCAGCAAGTACTGAGAACCTCCAAAGGTTTACTCATGACGCCAAGTTGAATGCAAGAACCTTCTCACTTGAAAGTAACACAAAGAAACATCCCCTCACTTACAATAAGCTCTTTTGAATAGATCTACATTTCCCCCGCAGTTCATCTACCTGTTGACGTTCACCACCGGATGCACTCGGTCTGATTGGCAGCATTATGTGGCACGCCATCGACCCAAGCAATTACGACAACCACGGTACCACACCCTCGGAGCACAACAATCCCTACACGATCCGTGCGACAGTATTACTCCCGACGCTAATTCCCGATCGCTTGCACGACTAAGCTCCTGACGCGGGGATCAAGCTTTATCGATGTCTAGTCGTCCCACGGCTTATCTTTACCCTTCTTTGGGTCGCACCTTCCTCGGTCGAGCGTGCAGTTTACAGAAAGGAATCCTTCAGGGTGTTGATTTCAAACCAGCACGCAAGAGCTGCATCGGATTTACAAGAGCGATCGTTTCCCCATTCTACTATTGCGTCCGAATCCGCTGGTTTTCACGCGATAAAATTGTCGTCCCTGATCCGAAGGCCACTCGGGTAGTGGATATTACACCCACTATATCCGGGAGTAATGATTTGTTTGGGTCTGTTTCCGACGACTTGGGTTGACGGGTAGGTTGCTTAAATACACGTGGAATACCCGTGGAAATGAGAGGCTCGGGATCGATCGATACCCGCAACCAGAATCGCTCTCCTCTGAAACCGAGCCACTCATTTCATCCACAATGGGAATATCCTCGCCGGTACTTTTTAATACCACGGGCGAGCCAGATCCTGTGGTTCTTCGACTGAACCCCGGATATATGGAGACAAAAGAGAAGCCGAAGAAATGGACACACTATGTTTGGGATACATTCGACAAGCCGAAAGAAGAGAGATGGTTCATGTTCAAGCTTGATGCCGCTTTACTGACCTTTGCATCCCTTGGTAAGCTTCTCTCAAACCCTTCATGTAACGTAGATGATGTGTGACTGATTACCTCGCCCAGGATATTTCATCAAATATCTCGATCAATCAAACATCAACAGCGCCTTCATATCCGGGATGTGCGTCTCTAGCTCTCTCCACCTCCCCCAATAACCCTCACCACACCTCACCTCTTATAACCACCCCCCTAACAGTCCCCCAGGAAACAACACCTCTCCCTCTACGGCAACCAACTAAACAACATGCAAACCTGCTGGACCATCGGCTACGTCCTCGGCGAACTCCCCTCTAACATCATCCTGACACGGGTCCGCCCATCACGCTGGATCCCCACCATGGAAGTCCTCTGGGCCGTCCTCACCTTCTCGCTCTCCCGCGCCAACACCGCAAAGCAGATCTACATTCTCCGCTTCTTCATCGGCCTCGCCGAATCAACGTTCTACCCCGGCATGCAGTACATCATCGGGTCCTGGTACCGCAAAGAGGAACTCGCGAAACGGAGCTGTATTTTCCATACCAGTGCGGCTATTGCGACGATGTTTTCGGGGTATTTAATGGCGGCGGTTTATCATCTGGACGGGAGACATGGGTTTAGAGGGTGGCAGTGGTTGTTTATCGTCGATGGTGTTATTTCCCTACCCATCGCGCTAGCGGGGTACTTCTTCCTGCCCGATGTCCCGGAAATCTCGAAACCGTTTTACTTGTCGGAGAAAGAAGTCGCTTTCGCAGTCCAACGCATGGAGGCCGAGGGTCGCCAGAAAAGAATGCCGTATACGAAGACTAAGGTCTGGAAGATCTTGACGAGTTGGCATATTTATGCTCTTACGCTCCTTTATATCTTCTTTAATAATGGGGCGGCGGGGGCGGCGCCGGTGTTCGCGCAGTTCTTGAAGCATAGCAAACATCCGAAGTATACGGTTAGTCAGATTAACACGTATCCGACGACGACGTCGGCGGTGCAGGTTGTGTCGACGCTGGTGTATGCATGGACAAGCGATGGCGTGTTCAATGGGGCTCGGTGGCCGGCGATTGTGTTTGGTGGGGTGGTGAATATTGTGTGTTATGTGAGTTTAGCGGTTTGGGATATTCCTGTGAGGTGGAAGTGGGCGTGTTTAATTGTGAGTGGGTTGGGGTATGGCCTGAGTGGGTTGTGCATGGCGTACGTATCTCGACTCTCATTTTGCTAGGGCCTGGGGGGGGGAGAGGAATGACGCTGACGATTTCTGTAGCTGAGCCCACGAGATCTGCACCCACGACAACGAGGAACGCGCCATTGCCATCGCGTCCATGCACGAGATGGCGTATGTCATTCAAGCTTGGCTGCCGCTTACTGTATGGCAACAGGTCGAAGCTCCGGAGTATCGCAAGGGATATATCACTATCACGTGCCTTAGTGTTTGTCTGATCATCACGGCGCTCACTATACGGGTGTTGCATGTGAGAGAGCTCAAGACTAGGAGCGTGGAGGAAGCGATCGCGCATTCTCAGGAGAGTGACGGAGAAGACAAGTCGGTGGAGGAGGAGGAGGTTGTGGTCGGGAAGAATCCAGGGGGGACTAAGTCCATTTGAGTGGTAGCAATGCTGGGGATCTTGAGACTGGGTTTTCTTTGGCAAGTGTTACTTGAGGTTTCTCTTTAGTTTTGGCTTCGGTAAATGAACGAAATTGATCTTCGACACCATAAAAAGATCTCTATTTCAACGAGCAGCAATACCTACTATTTTGCCATTTTCCAACGCTTCACAAAATAGATTATCGAACGATTAATACTACAACAACCAAATAATAGTGCGCCAATCAAGTCTCTGATCCCCAAGTTCTGTCCAAGTCTCTCTCTTTTTCTGTGATGCGGAATAAGTCTCGGAGTTAGCATTTTATGTATTTAGATGCTATGAAAAATTGCTATGACTAGACGATTGATATTGAGAATAAGTGAAGGGAGACTCATGAAATGATTGCATGGGATAGGGGTAGTTGATGAAGTGAGAAAGCCGTAGAGATAGTAGGAGAAAAATGGCGGGAAAGAGCTAGTTCTTATGTGACACATCACCTAGAGAATAGAGATGTCAAATCTATTACGACATGGGCTATGTCTATTGGGCAGCGAGGCGCGGCCACTTCGGCGATGCTGAGCATGCTATAAGGAGAGGACATGGGAGCGAATCCTTGTGACGTAAACTCGTGTAGCACTGAGACGTTGATACCCTGCACTTAGTTAAACCGACACTTAACACTCACCGTGTCATCCTACATATACGCGCCGCTACCCCCGATCTAATCTGACTGTATGTCAGGCGACATTCGGATACGATTGGTAGAACTTCCACCTGGAGAGCCTGAGGGGGACATATCCTGCTCTCTAGCCCCACAAAAGTTGTCTGCGGCGCCCAAGTACGAGGCCGTGTCCTACTGCTAGGTAGATGCTGGCGATTGGGCCGAGATCCTGTGCGATGGCAGGTGGCTCCACATCCAGTCTAACATAAAAGACTTGCGCCTGCACACAAGAGCCAGGGGAACATCAAGCACACTCTAGATCAATAGCATCTGCATAAACTAAGAAGATAAGATAGAAAAGGGCCGCAAGATTGAGCGGATAAAAGATATATACAAGGACACAGACAAGACGCTCATCTAGTTTAGCAGGGTACATCCAACAGCGTGCTGGGCATGGAATTTGTGCAGGAATTGTTCGACGCCCTAGTTGTAAAAACCCAAGGGACAGAACCCTCCCGGCCGTGGTATCGGTTACGAGATGAGTTTGCTAGCCGATTAAACCCCAAGCGGGAAGCGTTCTCTGTTTTGTTAAACTACCTATGGTTCACGAGATCGTGGATCGTGCAAGAGGTGGCTACAAGGCCATTGCGTGGAATTTATACCAATGCAGGCGCCATGGTTTGTGCACTCCAATCTCAGACCTGGGCTTTCGAGCACTTTGCTTTTCCACACATCAACACCATCTTAATGCTCAAGAGTTCGCAGATGGAATGTGCAAGCCGCAAAGAATATCACCATTGCCAGATACTCAGCAGGCACCATGCGGCGGGCAGTGAAAGATCCACGAGCCAAAGTGTATGCTCTTTACAGAGTATATAGCCAGGAAAGCTTTAAAAAGAGAGGATTAAAGCTAGATCATACTATTACGACAGAGGAGTCATACATCCCACCCTAGAAACGGAAAATGAGATTAAAGGAGAAGACAACCTTGATCACCTTGGCATCCCGCGACTACCCAGCTCACGCGCGCTTCCTTCGTGGGCGCCTAATTAGAGCAGGTCTAAAAGATTCAGTTCTCCCTTCTTGGCCTTAAAGCGCCTAACGAGGATAACAAAGTAGGCAAGACAATGCCTTATAGGCGACGTCTAGCTCATCTTGCAACCTCCGCAACGCCATTAATAACGATAACTGCTTCTACTTATATAGCTATGTCATCAACGAGATATCATCGCTCAGCGCTTCTTAGGATATAATAACGGTGATTAGCGAGCTAGCAACTTTAATAGAGCAGGCGCGGATGCTCCACAAACAGCAAGACGTGTGTACGGTTAGGAGGCCATGTTTAGCGCCAGAAGCGGGGGAATTAACACTCCTACTAGCGAAACGTTCCTAGAGGTCATGTGGCAGACCTGCACGGCAGACATATTTCCTAACGGCAAGGATAAGGCTCGTGCCGCGTTCAAGATGTTCTAGCTTCGCTAAGACGTTCTATGATTAGTCTAGATACTTAGACTCCACGTCTTCACCTACAGCAAGGTCCTCGTAGTAGTCATTGGATGCGTACTCCGCTACTTTAGAATCTTAAACCTAGAGACAGCCTTTAGTTTGTTAGTGTTATGTATGAACAAAAAGGAAGGCTGCAAGAACAGTAAATAGTTACGTTAGATTAGTCCTAGGGATGGCGCAGGCAGGCGACGGCATAGCCTTGTTACAGGGTAGACAGCTTCCGTTTATCATTCAGCATAAGAGCAACGACTGGGAGCTAGCTAGTAATGCATATATTCACAGCGCTATGACTGGTGACTTATGGAGCGAGTCAAGGTGTAAGCCAATACGGCTAATTAATGTCGCTCCGTGCTGAATGATCTCGAATGAACCCTCCAATTGAAAGATTTGGAGGTTGCTGCGCTTGATGAATGGAGGCTACCGAGGAGAGATTCTAAAAATTAACTACGCATAACTTCGTACATATTCATTACCATGACCGTGAAATCCAACTCGACACAGAGACCAAAGGGAAGCACTCGCCTCAGCATAGCTTAAACGAAACCAACTCAAAGCCTCCAGCCAGCCGCATACCCACTTGTATCATTTCCATCTTCCCAGCCCCGGATAAACAAGGCCGCAGGAGGCGTTGTACCCCCACAAGTATCTGCGGGAATACACACATTCCTAGTGCAGCAACTGTTCACCACGCATACAGAGCCAACTGGGCAGTCACTACTACCAGTGCAGTCTGCGAGTCCGGCACACAAGGGATTTCCAGCACAGAAGCCAGTGCCGTCCGAGGTAGAGTAGCATACGCAATCTCCGCCAGGGCCACACGATGTGAAGGTATTGCAAGTTCGACCTGTGCACGAGTTTGTGGAACAGGCACCATTAGAGCAAATTCCAGAGGGACACTGTAGGATGATGAGACGCTTACAAATATGTGGATGAGCTTGCAATGTAACTTACCACTGTGCCGCACGCTCCGCAATTTTGGGGGTCGTCGAGGAGCGATTTGCATATACCATTGCAAAGAGCTTGGGTAGTGGCGGTGCATATTGGGGGTGCCGTTGAGGTTGAGGATGGAATCGACGAGTTTCGGAATGGCGGCACTGAAGGGATCGTGCTGGATGGGGGTGGTGGGGTAGGTGTAATAACCGGAGTTGAGGATGGAGGTGGGGTAGGTGGAACAACTGGAGTGGAGGATGGAGGGCTGGGTGGTGGAATAACCTTAGTGGAGGATGGAGGGCTAGGTGGAGAAATAACTGGAGTTGAAGAAGGAGGGCTAGGGGGCGGTGGAACCGGAGTGGATGAAGGAGGGCTAGGTGGTGGAGGGGTCGGAGTAGATGAAGGAAGAATGCGACTCGAAGGTTGAGAGCTGGTGGGTGGAGGAACCGGTGTAGAGGGGGGAGGAGCCGGAGTAGAGGATGGGACCACTGCTGTGCTCCTGGGGGGACTAACCACGCCACTCGTAGGCCGGGGCACAACGATTGAACTTGAAGACCCTACAACGAGATCTTCAAGGCCCGTACATGCTTCGCTGGAGAACTGGTTTGCGATGGGATACGCCTGGCTCGTGATGTAGTTGCAGAACATGGATGCTCCAAACACGGACAGGAATTCAACATCGGCTTTCTTTGAGGAACTGTCGTCGTAGACGGATGTGACGCAATTGTCGACAACCACCGGAGAGAAAGAAGCAGTCGCCCCACCAGTGAAGGATGTAGTGCAGATGGCTGAAATTGTGTCTGAAATGAGCTGATCCGCGAAGCCTTGGCTATTCGCTTGTTCTGCAACGTACCCTCCAAGCTGTTCGGCAAAAAGATGTGTATTATCTGACAGTGCTCTTAGTTTGAGCTTGTATGCGGTTCTTTTCTCCGTAAGTGGTCCCATTTCTGGCCCTAAACGATACGCTGCACTGCCTTGAATGAAGAAACCGACGAATAAGAGGAAGACAATCAAGACTCCGGTCTTCGGACGCTGGCGGCAACCAGCTCGGCCTGTGAAAACTGCGGGCTGGGACTGCGTAGGGTTTGGGGATTGTGAAGGATTTGAGGATTTCGTCGGCACCGAGCCTCCTCCTGTCGAACTAGCTCCCCCTCCGATTCCGCTGAGGATAATTCCACCAACATTTATGGATGAGGAAGAAGCCAGAGGCGGTGCTGCGGATGTTGGAACGCCCCCGGCTAAGGAAGATTGCCCAGTGACCGCGGACGATGCTCCGATACCAGCCTGAGAGGACTGTGGTTGGGGGATGATAACAGTTGAGGCTCGTGGTGGTGGAGGCTCACAATCAGGGCCGGTGGTCCTTGTCACGCCATCCACTTTTGTTCCTGCACCCGTCCCATCGCTCTGAACATGCAGTCCTTTGCATTCCGGTAGTGTGATATTCTGCTCTTGTGCAACTGGATGGTCGATTTGATTTTCGGGCTGAGTAAACACATATTGACTGATATAAGTCGAACCCTTGGAATCGCACCGAGCGTTGCTCTTGTAATCCAGCCCATTTCCGTTGTCTACGCTCGCGCCGCCGGGAAATTCATTCAACACAAAACAACTGGATCCGACACAGCCAAAATCTAACTGTGGCAAGTTCCCAGGCCCGCAGTCCGTGAAAGTGCCCTTGAGTGTGGTTCCGGACATGTTTCAGATATTCAATCAGATTCGAGGTGCTGTACTGAACGAAAAAGAAGTGTAACGGCACGATAACAACAGCACAGATGGGGTATGATCTACTCTCTTATACTTTATCAGGCCGAAGAGCCGCATGCGCGGAACGTGCTAATGCTGCCTGGAATCTTGCATGTTCTTGATCTCTGCGTTGGCGCCTTTTATGGCTGCATTCTGCCTTGATTGTCGTATGCTGGTATGCTATATTTGCCTGGCATAGCAAGTGCCTGGAGCAAAGCGGACGGTTAATGGCGTGAAGATCATCCTCTCGTTGGTGGAGTGATTCGTGTGGCGGAGGCATGGTTCTGGGCAACTCTGCTCTTTTTGTGGATTAAGGCTGGAGTCGTATAGCTCCAGCGAATGAGCAAGGGTCGGGAGCGAGAGAGCTGAAAGAATCGATATTCACGGGAAACTTGTTCACGAAAATGGTAAATGTAAGCGAACATGGTGGGCGAGATGTGCAAGACACACCAAGAAGCAGGAATCTTCACTCTGGATGCCACGTGAGAGATTTTTCGGTATCTTGGTGGGTCCGGTCGATTGAGAACCAAACGGCAATGGCAAGAGCGTTGTCGGAAACGGATATCTGGTGGCGCGACGTTGTTCCATGCAGGACATGTTCAATGTGTTCTTTGAAGCAGACGAAGGGACTCCTTCGTTAAGTCCAAGAAACTGTCAGGCTATCACCACCAGAGTTCGTTGTTGAGAGTGAGACCTTGGAAGTTCAGCCGAAGAATCGGCGAGGTTGGTCGCGATGGAGGGGTTCCTGAGGGGTTTTTGAACCACGGTTTTGGGGCCGTCCAATCAACAACAACGAGAATACGAGGGCTGAAGTGTGTTAGCGAGGAGGCAGAGCACCGGTGTACCATTAGCGAGACCTTCGATTAGCTTGATAGGCTGAGAATAACAAATCATAGACCTTCGCTTCGTAGTGCTCCAAGACTTTGTTGGTTGCGAGTCGTGAGGGAACCCAACAACATCGACGCCGACCTGCTACCCATCGGCTACGATACTTGGCCAGTCGTCGGGCTCTGTTGCACCATGAAATTTATGCCTAACTTTCACCGCGTTATTGAGTTCTTCCGTCAAAGTGATGAGGGAAGTCTGATCAACTGCGGGCTGGAAGAGAGAGCGTATGGGGTCATCGTCCACATGCGGAAGGAGTGTTCCAGCCATAGAATCGGTGCGGGTCACTGTTGAGTGGTATGTAGATGGATATGTTTCCGGTAGGGAAAGATAAAGAGAGCAACGTCGGTCTGTAAGGTGTGTCTTATCGAAAAACATTGATGAAGATGATCTAGACAACGATAAGCATGACAATCCATAGAGTAGGGGGTTCGACTACCAACCGACTCGGCATGCTCTGTTGTTCGTATCACACTCCTGATTCTGGCGACTACTACAAGTGCCCGTCGGTAGATATGACCCAATGTGTTGGTGCTCTCATACCAAAAGACCATCGCACTGAATGTTCTTCGGGATGCAACCTTTGGTGACAGTGTCTCCCCCGCAAGGTAGAGCAACATTATCGCAGATGACAAAAAATGAGCATTGGCTTGGGATGCGACACACACGATCACCGTCAAGACAAGTAACAGGATCCTGCTTAGGGCACTTTGCTGGGCATTCACAGGTGCGGTTGTGCTCATCGATGAGTCCGGGTCCCTGAGGTTGCGGGAGGGCGTGTGAGGTCGTCACGAGAAGAGTAATGAAACCTAAGACTAAATTGGATTTCATGGCGAGACGATCGAGGAGCTCTTGTAATATGTTTAGAAAAGATTGCTGGAATGCCAGGATTTGAAGAGCGTGAAGGAAAGGGAAATAGGAAAGGGGACAGAGGAAGTTGCGCTCCTCTCGTGAAAAGGCCCCTTCTGTGGCTTCCAGCAAAGCGAAATTAGATCGCCTATTCCATGGAAGTTGCTTTCGCATCCCTCTGTTCGCTTTCACGAGTAGAAACAAGATCCATCTCTTTTCAAACGCCGGTGGAGCGCCTGTGTCTATTCCCCCTTAAAGCGTTACCTTAAGAAGCTAGCTCTCGCTAAAGTGGAGCAAACCAAGTTACCAAACGAAGGGATAGACCGAGGAACTGCATTCTGAAGATGAGGCCCCCTCAGACTTAAGTCTAGATCATGCAGGTAAATGTCATTCCTTGATTCCGTCTTTGGCAAGGCATGATTGTGCTGTTGGTAGTGTTGTGGCGGAGTTTGGCAGCCGTAGAGACCAAACAGGGCCTTAAAGTCAGCGCTGAGCTTACATCCAACAAGTTGAAGGATCCAGAAGGTTTGCAAAATACCCGTATGAGCAAGGAATCCTTGGGCGTGGTCCTGAAAGTTTGCACTCCGAAGCTTACTCGGGGGCACAGCTGGCGAAACTTGCCAGCGGACCACGAGCGCGGCGGGGCCGCACGGACCACATTCGGGAGGCTCAGATAGATCCATGGGACCCCTGGTCGACCTTGACCAATTAGAAGCCGGAAACGATTCATCATTCCACGACATTGCTGGATGCCAACGTACGGCTCGGAATATTCTGCTGCGCGTCCGATGGCGTGGGCTGCAGCGACCCAACCAGCCTGTCAAACTGCCTAACTCCAGATTCGAATTCGCAAAGTCGGATCCCCGCATGCAACACAACATTTCCAGCCCGGCTCAGGCCCCGTCGCTGGGCTTGGCCATAGTGCTTTGAGGCAGCCATGACCCAAACTAGATGATCTTGTCGATCTTCTCGTGGCGTCGGATACTCCCGTCACACCAGCCTGTCAAATCCCATCGCCGATTGGAAGAGTCGGTTCCCCGCCCTGTTGTTCAACATCACAGCTCGTTCCCGTGCCTCCGTTCAGAGTGTCGGTGTGTTACATCAATGCCATTGATTTTGAGCTTTTTACCTAAACCCATATCGAAGAGTAGTAAATGAGGTGAGATCTTGGTACCGTTCAGGCTCGTATATGTAGAACATCGAGTATACCCTGGGGCGTACGAAAATTACCTCTCCAACAGTATGGATCTGCGGCGAAAGGTGGATCCCACATCACGGTAATTCCGACCACGGCCTTTCTTAGATGCTGCCAGCAAGCACTTGAATCAGCCCGGACCGAACGCCACAATATAAAATATGCACCCTCGAGAAGATCCGCGATGCACCCGTACGATTCGATGGTCACATTGCTGCGGATAGGCCGAGATACCGGAAGATGGGGACCCTAATCGCAGGATAAAAGGATGAGGAGTAGAAGGGGAAAAGAGGAGAATTGATCTTTTGTCTCACACTCCCACGGTAACCTCGTAATGCATCATTTCACACCCTGTCTCCTCTGGCTCACATTTGGCATTTTTGTGGCGTCCAGCAACACTACGACCTCAACATGCGATGATCTCTCGTCTGCTCTCTCAGACGATGTCCGCTTCCCCGAAAGTGACCTCTACAATGCTTCAATTTCATCATATCCTTTCCTTCAGCTTCAGCTCCACCCAACCTGCATCACTCAGCCACGCACCCCTCAAGAAGTTTCCACGGCCATCAACGTTTTACGGGAAAGCGGATGCACCAAGTTTGCTGTAAGAGGCGGAGGCCACAATGCCAATGTCGGTTTCAACAACATCGATGATGGTGTCACAATTGATATGCACCTTATGAGTGCCGTGGAAGTGAATAAAGACGTGGTGAGAGTGGGGGCTGGGGCTATCTGGCAGAAAGTATACGACGAAGTGGAAAAATATAACGTGTCTGTACTCGGCGGCAGAATTGGTGTCGTTGGTGTGGCCGGGTTCGTGACTGGAGGTTAGTCTCATCCGTTGGCTTCAACTTGGAAGACGGGGTGCTAATATTGTGACCTAGGTGGCATTTCATTCTTTGGTCCTGAACGGGGCTGGGCTTGCGATGCGGTGGTAAACTTCCAAGTTGTGCTCGCCAACGGTGACATTGTCGACGCAAATGCAACTTCGAGGCCAGATCTCTTCGCTGCCCTCAAGGGAGGCCAGAGTAACTTCGGTATCGTAACGCGATTCGACCTAAAAGCGGTATGTTAGTCTTCGCAATAACTCAAGACGCATCTCTGCCGCTCGTTGATGAATCATGCTGATGTAGTTTAGTTCCCCCAAGGTCCCATTTGGGGTGGCAGGATCGCATTTGCTCCCGAAGCCGACACTGCTTTGATTTCGGCCTATACGGAATTCAAGACTAGCAAGTACGATCCATACGCAGCAGGTTGGGTAACGCTCAGATACAATGGCACATCGAAACAGACTACCCCTGTCAGTGTTTTGTGGTACACCAAACCAGAACAGAAACCGGGGGCTTTGAAAAAAATAACAGAGGATATCGGTCCCAAGGTATTCAACGGTATGCAGACTGCAATGCCATCGGAGTTCGCAAGAAATGCATCCGTCGTAGTGAAAACTTCGAAAAGCCGGTGAGTTATCCGGATTTCTATTGTTTCGGCAACAATCCATTGCTCACACTTACTGTGTACAGAACAATTTGGGCAACGACTACATTCCACATCTCACCTACGATCATGAGCCGCATTCACCGGCTCTGGAAAGCCCTCGTGCCGAAAATCTGCGAGACGTATGCACACGCCAACCCAACATCCGAACTCACCTTCCAATCTCTCGCACCTCCACCGCGGAACGGATCACATCCTAACGTTATGGGCTTTGCGGAGAACGCTACGCCTGAGAAGGATCTCGTCTTCCTCCAGATCATATTCTACTTTGGCGATGCTAGTGCCACAGAAGGGCTTAACAACGCGTTGAAGGACTTTATCAAGATGTTTGACGATATTGCAGAGGAAGAGGGAGTGAAAAACAAGTATGTTTATCTGAACTTTGCGGCCTGGTTCCAGGAGCCGTTGCAAGGGTATGGAAATGAATCGCTGCGGACACTGAAACGGGTTGCGCGCAAATACGACCCGAAAGGTCTGTTTCAAAAGCAGCTTGCAGGAGGTTTCAAACTCTTCTGAGGGGTGTTGTGGAGGGTAATGGTTCTCAGAGAATTCGCAGAGGATTCAGCGTTTATAGGTCGTCCTAGGGTTTGTCGGAGAAATAATGCAAGGGAAACGAATTGAGGGATAAGCCCGTCTAATACTATCCCCTGCCAATCGCCACCAGGCAATCGGATAATATGAACTTAGCTTCTTCTCGACATTATCGCTCGCGAAGTTTCATTTCATATTACTACTTTGCAGCCCTCTTCCGAAAATAATCGTCTGGTGTGGAGCGAGCCCCCTTACACGGCTCGGGGCTTCGGAAACCGCGAGATTAAAATGCATTCGATTCTCCAGCGAGATATCACACCTCACAAATATTACCCTTTGCGCACCTGATTCGCGCAAGAAGTTGCAAAAAGGACTCTCAGTTGCATCTGCGGACACCAAGAAGCGAATCGCGCAGACCAAGGATCTGGATCTTAAATTCAACCCCGTGGAGTGCCCGCCCTAGATCGCCTACAAGCGTTTGGATGATCTTATCCAGACTCGGAGTGCGAAGTCTCTACATGTGAATGCGCTACAGGGTGTTAGCCCACGTGACCCCGCGCACCCATCAATTCACTTCACTTTGGCAACTCAAGAGGGAAGAGGAGCATAACTGAAATTTTTTACAAGAAATTCCCATTCTAGAAAATGTTCAAGTTTGATCGTACTCTCATGGCGTACGCATGACTGTGGGTTGGGGGAGGTCAGAACGCCCCACTCGATACAAAGCTTCATACAACTTTCCAGTTGTACATCGCATACCACTAATGCATCCCACATGTTACCATCCAACTCCAACTAAGTCATCTTTCTTTTACAATGAAGTCATTGCTCAAAGCCCTCCGGTCTAGGCCGCGATGGGCCCATAGCGCCTCTTCTGCGTCATGGTGCCTTACATCTCTGAATAAACAACGAAACCCCAGGACTTCAAATCATCACAACTCTCTGCCTCGAATCTTCCACAAGTTCATCTTCCGCACTAAATCAGCGAGAATGGGTTGCGGGTCCAGCAAGAACAAGCCTGCTGCCGGGAATGAGACGGAAATGGCAAGACCGGCCCAAACCGGTGGTGCTCAAACCCAAAGCCAGGCGCCGGTAACGTCGAAGCAAGCGATGACGGGCGCTGGACATATTGAAATGCCGCGCAGAAGCCCGGATAATCCGATTGTGTACTTTGATGTGGAGATTGGAGGTATGTTGTCGAGTTTTTGGAGCTCGGAGATTCCCTCGGAGTCGTGGAGAAATTACGTTTTGTATTCTACCATGGCTACGCGAGTCAACAATCCCGGCACCACCCAACCGTTACGTTCTATCAATCCCTAGTTATCGACTGACAACATCGATACAGGACTAGGGATGGCCCACCCTAGCTTACATACATACATACCATACTTACCATACAGTATATATACAAGCCGTCAGTTTGGTTACAGTATGATGTCTGTGCGGGGCTAATATTATCCGAATAGCCGGCAGATCCCATACAAACTGGAGCCCCTGAGATAGCCCCAGCACCAGCTGAGCATACTGGCCACCCCTTGAGCTCTTTGGTTATCAGTAGCTGCTCAGCGTCAAGGCTTAAATATTAATCTGTATAGGACTTCCAGCCCGTGCGCTGGTGTTATGATGAAGCTAAAATCTGTTAAATAGAGCGACGTAGTCCTTACCTACCGCAACAAGAACAACCCTAACGTCCACTGCCGCTATTGCCCTCATAAATGGACGAGCTTATCCATTAAGCGTATTAATGCGCACATGCTCAGGTGTGAGGGTCTCCTAACAGCTCTATATAGGCGTTACGAGCGCGCAGTTGGTGGAGAGCCTCTAGCAAAGCAACAAGCTATATTATCGCCTGCATCCTTTACTATGGCTAAGGAGGATTAAACTAAGTGCGACAAGCTTCTCGCTGAGGCTGTATACAGCTTAGGCATCCCCTTTAGCTTTATATGCCAGCCCTGCTTGCATTATTGAGGTTATACTGACTTTACGCGCGCAGGTTAAAAACCTAGCCTTTCTTTAATTCCTTTAACGCCTACGCCCTGCATACCACCCCCTATTGCGCAAAGTCCTTGTTAGCTTACAACTTGACGTAGTATATAAAGACATAAAGGAGAAGATGTCTCTAGTGTTATAGAGAAGCAGGCAGCAGGTTACGCTAGTCTCTAACAGGTAGACTAACCTACGTGGCGAATTAATAGTTAACTACCTGGCTGTTACGCGCGAACATGCTATTTTTATTAAATCCTTACCTACCTACGCTGCCTGCCATAACGCTTAATATATAGCAGCTAAGATAGAGAAAGTAATAAAGGAGTTAACGCTAGGGTCTATTATTGCTATTATAACTAATAATGCTAGCAATATAAAGGCAGCGCAAGCTTTGTTGGCTACCAAATACCTAGAAGTTCTGATGCTAGGATGCGCGTCCTACACTACTAACCTTACTGTTGAGGACCTCTTTGAGCTTCTATAGCTAAAAAATCTCTTTAGATTTATACTAGAGGTAGCTAAGTACTTTAAAAGCTCGCCCATCCTTGTTGGCTTGTTGAACAGCGTAGCAGAGAGTCTTAGAGAGAGTCGCGTCGCGTTACAGGTGCCAGGCAACACGCGTTAGCAGGGGAAGCTTAACACTACTAAATTAGTGCTTAGCAATAAGCACCTTATAATTATTATTGTTAAGGATAAGGCTACTGCACTATCGCGCAGCGCTAGTAAAGAGCAGAAGCTTAAGTTCCATTAGATACGCTCCATCGTACGTAGCTATTGGTTCTGGGAGCAAGCTAAGGCTCTGCGCTAATTCCTAAAGCCATTCCTTAAGGTTACGCTCGCGCTAGAAAGCGTTTAGCTAAAGGCATTATGAATATATGCCTACTATAGGTATTTAGCCCAAATCACGCACAGCGCGACGTCTCTAGATGTCGCTGCTGTGACGGCGCTGTACGCCAGCCAACAGGCGTCGCCAACTGCCAGTCACATGGCCGTGCGCTAAGGCCACGGGCCTAGCGCCTT